>ML830761.1:35091-67850 GCA_009831015.1 Picea engelmannii | reverse complement strand
CCTGTAGACCTGAGCTTCCTTCTGACAGAAGGAATAGGATAGGTTGAATACCTTCCAGAAGAGGGAAGGTAAGATACATACAGAGACACGACAAGAGAGGAGACATGAGGGGAAGGATAACAAGATCTTAAGGGAGATGTGTAAACCCAAAGGAAGCGTTGAGAACATAGTCCGAAGGACCCAAACGTAATCTTGATGCTGAGGAAACATCTGATAAACCTTGCAGGGTCGCTTTGACAGAGAGAGTTTCTCTAAGAGATGGCATAAATTCCCTAGTGATATCATGGCTTGACATGGGGGTGGCCGAAGTGCTAAGAATGAATGCCTCTGAGCCTATGGTTGGGTGGAAAGGTGCACACCAACAATCAATTGGTTGGATGAAACTTGTAATAGATAAGTATTCTCATACCCTCTGAAATTAAGTTGTAATTATGTAATGAAAAGGGATATATTGTGAACGACCCAGGGATGTGTCTGTTTTCTTAACGGTTATACTGTGTCTCTTTATTCTCATTTAAATTGTGTATTTAAGAAAGTATGAATTGGACATGTTTTGTATTCATAAATTCTTTCACCTTGTGGTGGCTTAAGATAGATCCATGAACTATGAGTTCATCGACCTTGGGCATAATTTCACCTACGCATGTCGACACTCCTATTCGTTCTGAGTCCCTTGGAGGAGGTAGTCTATTAAATCTCAAGAGAGATAGTGTACATATGCACAGGCTCTCTATGAGGCAGGTAGAGACTAAGAATCACTTAAGTTCTAGAGTTGAAGAATGAGTGTAAGGAGTGCTCGAACAGATTCTTTGAAGTTTTAAATTCAAGAGAAAGAGCACAAATCTCTTAAGACTTTCAAATATAATGAAGCTCAGGAAGAACAACAAGGTTGAAGTATCGAAAGGGAAGGTACCTTGTTTGGAAAATTAACGGACGAAATCTGTTCAGAAGAGGCTACTATCTATTGTGACCGTTGGGTATGGGAAAGAGCATGGGAGTTAACCATGGAGTCATTCAGACTTCACGAGATCGATGACTTGAGTGATTTCATCATAAGGGAGGTAAAATCCCTGAAGTCCTGAAGTCACGAAGTTAACTCTGAGCCTTATATCTAAGGATGCCCGAGAACCATCCCGACCATCATATCTAGGAGGTAGACGATATTTAAGTTACCAGAAGTACCCATGACTTAAGAATATGATAGCATATATGGATGTGAGCCATTTAATGGGAGGAGAGGCCATCCCAGTCATCATATCGACTCAAATACTCAGATGAGTTACCGAATAAAAAATTAGCCGCTTGATTTAATTGATGGTTGGGAATCATTGTAGAGTGCAAAGGTGAATTTAGTGGACCTGCTAGTTCACAGCCCACAATGAACCCACGTCATTGATCGCGTTGGAGATGGAAGATCAATGACTAGGATTAGACTAGAATCGAGTGAGAACTTCTCAAAATGCAGAGGTGGGACCCCGTAATCACTGTGAACCGTCAATCTATGAATGGAGATTGAGGGTGGGGATTCATTGCAGAGCGTGAATGTGAAAGTAGTGGATGTGCTAGTTCGTGGCCCATAATTCACCATTGTTGCTGATCTTTTCAGGCTAAAATATCAACGCCTTCGAATAGACTAGGTTGGGCAAGTACTTCTAGATTGTGTAGGTTTCACTCTTTAATAAAGAGAATGCACATTGGGACCTTGCAATTGTTGTGAACCTTCGATTGACAGAAACCTCAGTATTGGTAAGATCATGAATGCTAGACCCTTAATACTTGAGACATGGGTGGTCATGAGCCCTTCTGGAAATCCATGGAGTAACGAAGTCCCTTGGTACCATCGATCTGAGAGAATTGAAAAGATCATAAGAGATAACATTTTCTTGAGAAAGTAAGGGACCCAAGATAGTCGAACTCGTAGGAGGAATGAAGGCTAAGGCCTTTGAACATCTACCAAACTCTTCCAAGTCAGAATAAGTCAAAATCTCAAGAGGAGGAGTGATAACAGCCATCATATCGGTTGTGGGGAGAATCCTGGAATGTTAGATCAACATCCAGGGAAGCAAAGGAGAAGCACTAGGAAGGAATAGATCCTAACCATTGGATCTGAGTGCAAAGGGAAGGTAGTCATCCGATCTAATGTAAAGTGCATGAGCTTTAATGTTTGTGTGCACAGGAGGGTTGATTGGCCAAGGTCCTGAAGTCTCAAAGTGAATTGGGACCATTCATCACCAAGAGGGACAAGTGGCACAAGATGTACAACTCCTGAGCAAGAGCTTGTTGTCAAGGAGAGAGTGGAATCACCAAATACCTGAAGTAGATCTTGACCATTGATCGCTAGAAGATGCGTGTCAATGGATAAGTAACTCTAAAGAAATCACTTCGAGAGTTTCAGTCGAGATTTTAAACTCCCTAAGCCCAAAGAATCGGAGAGTCGAAGTGAGTCTCAATCGTCAGATCTTTAGGGACATGTGGTAGAGATCTGTTTTCCTTGGGTGAAAGAAATCTGAAGACCCAAAGAGAATCTGGACCGCCTGATCTAGAGGGAATGTGGTGACCAATCACGAACTCCAGGTGAGAATACTATAGGAGAACGTGATGGATAAGAGTTTGAAATCGCCAAAGCCCAAACAACTGAAGCAACTAGGAGACGTCGATATGAAGGATGACACATGTCATCATATCGTGAACTCTTGATAGAACGTTCCTAAGGAAATGAAGCAAGGAGGATTTGAAATTTGATAATTCCAAAGGATAAATTACTGAAGCAGACGAAAGTCATCAATTTAAGGTGGACATGTAGTGCTAGGTATATCACTCCGGGTACAAAATTCTCCAAAGGAAAGTAGAGGGTCAAAGCGTCGAAGTCACAAAGTGGAATCTCAACTATTGATTGAGAAGGGGGTTGAAGGTCATTGATATGGTCTTGGTTGGAAAGATATAGAGACCCAAAGTACATCCTCTCCGTTGATCTCCAAGAGGGGTACATGTCGATAGATCGGTTTCTGCGGATGAATCGCACTAGGGTTTCAATTGAGAATTGAGACTCCCAAACTACAAAGACCCAAAGTGAATCTGGACCATCTGATCTAGAAGAGACGTGGCGTAAATATATGGACTCCAGGTAAATTCCCTAAGTAATTCATAGCCACCATATTAAGGGGGACATGGCATGAATCTATGGATTTTAGGTAAAGACTTGAAGTAACCCTCAATCATTCTATTCAAGTGGACACGTGACAAAAATCTGCATACTTTGAGGGGAATTAAAAGTTGAGACTTGAGACTCCCAAAGTCTGGAATCATGAAGAGATCAGTGTCATTTATTAAAGAGGACGTGTGGTAGGAGATATGTCACTACGAGAGAAGGTAAGGGTTGAGAGTTGAAACTCCCAAAACCTAAATCACAAAATAAATCACATCCATTGATTTAGAAAGGTTAGATCTGATCTGTAGATTCAGAAAGGATAGATCTGAGCCATCAAGTTTAGAAGCACCTTCGAGGTTGTGAGATCTATGGTCCCTTCACATTGCAGGGACCGAAGGTGCATGAACTTTAAAAAGTTGAGGGTGGGCCACAATCTAGACCACTCTTTTGGAGAAAGGACACGTAAAGGCTCAAGGTGAATTGCGGGGAGAAAAGTAGTTTGGTTTCAAACCACCCTTGGTCACACCCACAATCACATGGTTACATAAGGCCATCACCCAAGGTCATATCAAGGAAGGGGATTATTAGAAAAGGAGCTAGCATCCAGACACTGAGATTTCATAGGCATGACAAAGAGGGTCACTAGTAACTTTAGACCTCCAGCAGGAAGTCTAAAGGGTCTGCATCTAATTAAAAAATGAGACCATCAAGGTATTAGAGAGTCGTTTGGCTCCAGAATCGGAGATCCTTGACTGGGAGGTGAAATTGGTTCCCTGACCTTCCAAATTAGAAACCATGGATGGAGAATCTATCCTTTAAGAAAAGAGAAACATTTTATGCATCGTCATGGGTGTGTTACATCATCGTATGGGTGGTTTTCTCGAACTGTTTATGATGAGTTTCTTGTTGGCATGGAAACCTTTCTGCAACACTCTTGAGTGTTACAGGTGGACTACTATATCTACTCTGAGTTTCCCTGAATGGGAGGACATATGTGCAGTGATAATGATTAGGCAAGTGGTTAGGAGAAACCATAATACTAATGTCACAACCCAATGATTGTGGTTTACCCTTCCATATCCTTTATAGATGACACCATTCACTGTTCAACATGTGGCTCCTAAAATATTCATTGCACCCCATATGCGTGTTATCTCACATGCACTTTCACGATGCAACATCGATTGTCTATTGTATATTAGGCTCTCTTGTAACTATTGGATGATATGGCCCGCACCTTAACTAGAGCTTGATTATGAGGCCATGGTCTCATGATAGAGACTTTTTTTTAGAAGGGATTAATCCTTTCAAGGGTACAATTAACCCTATTTTAGCTCCTGATAAGTGACCAGATGCTTGAAATGTATCCTCGGGCCCTTGGGCCATGATTTTCTTGTTGATTTCTCTACCGTTATTGAAATTATTCTGTCTCTTTTTCTCCAAGAGATCTATAAGCTCATCTTCAACCTCTATTTTTCCCAATGTAAACCTTACAACCTTGACCAAAATGTGTATTGGAGCTAGGGTCAAATATGGTACTAACATCGGCTCCAATGGGGATAAAATACCTTCGTGGTATACTGAGAATTGTAGACCAAGTTTGTTCTTTTGTTGGGTTTATGGAGTTTTCCTTGAAATGATAGCCCCCCCAACATATCCGAAAAATGATTTGATAGGTGAAACAAAATTGCTCAAAAATTTACAGTGTTAGAACTCTAACTATTTTGTTATGTCATAAATGGTGAATGAAGTAAAATTAAAAATACATGGAAATAAAAAAAATATTTATTTATGTACAAGGTGAGATGTCTTGTAGCATTAAGTACTATAAGAAACGCTTGAGGAACCTCCCAATTATATTACCCTCCAAAAAATATCCACCCAATCGAGCCAATTCATGTGTATTATTCTTTTAAGCTACTACAACTTGGAAGGGTCCAAGCTAGAGGTTTCCAAACTTTCCATGTTTCCCTTTTTCTTCTCATTTGGAATCTCACTTAGGACTAGATTACCTGCCAGGAAATTTCCTTCCTTGGTCCTTTCGTCAAAAAATTATTTCATTCTTTCTTTGTGAGCTTGGGACTTTACCTAGACCTATTTCCTAATCTGTTAGACTTCGATCATGTGGATAATTCTTCTTTTCATATAATCAAATTATTATTCCTCATATTATAAAATATTCAACAAAGGGAGACCAATTTGAATAGGAAAAATGGCCTCTATTCCATACACCAGCTGAAAAGGAGAGGTTCCAATAGACCCATTTATGCTTACTATGTCTGCACATAATGCATATTCCAGGTGATAATCCCATGCTTTCTTATTTTGGGACAACATGTTCTTGATGATATTGATGAGATTTTTATCTGAGGACTCTTCCAAGCCATTAGCTTGGGGGAAGTAAGTAGTAGAGTGCCCAAGTTCTATGCTGAAATTTTGGAAAAATTGCAACAACTTAGCATATTTGAAATCTTGGGCATTATCAATTATCATATTTCTTGGGCACCCAAACGTGCCTAATATTTTATCCTCAAGGAACTTGATGATGAAAACGTGAGTCAATGCTCTTGTAGGGATGGATTCTACCCAATTGGTGAAATATTATGTCGTTGTTAGGATCGATTTGTTTTTCCTAGTAGAATTTGGGTTGATTTCACTAATGAGAGCCAAGCCCCATTGTTGAAAAGGTTCATCTTCTTTAATAGGCTTGGGTAGGAGGGCCTGCAACTTTTTCTTTCCTGCAAACATTTGGAACTATACACATGCTCTAATCATGCAATTCACATTATAAAAAAAGTTAAGGATAATAATAGTCAGCCATGAGGATCTTGTATGCAGTGGATCTTCAGTCATGGTGACCCCTACAAACTCACTTTTGAAACTCATTTATAATGTCCTTTCTTTCTTCTTCAGTAAGGAAATTCAAAAATATCCCTCACGGATCCTTCCAAAACAAATTTTCTCCAAAAATTAAATGCTTTACAACTTTATTTTAATAGGTCTTGCGTTAGATTTGTCCCGTGATGGATAACATCTTAAGTTATGTAGGTAAAAAATTACATCCTTGTACGAATCAGATTGCACAAATTTATGGATTACCTTCAAATACGGTTCTTGTGTGTGATATTCTTCTGGTTATGTTTCTATGATGTCTACTGATAGAGAATTTATATCAAGAGATATATAGTTAGATTTGGATAGTAGTTTGGCAAGTCTGTGTCCCTTTATCAACTTAGTGGGCTTGATCACCATGTCATACTCTTGAAGTTTTGCAATCCATTTTCCCCTTAACATTTTATTTTCAGGTTTTGTAAGTATCTCTTTTATTTCACTAGTGGGTACATAAGAGAATATGTTTTAGTGCAATATATAATCTCTAAAATATTTCAATTTCTTGACTATGGAATGTTCTTTCTTCTCTAGATTGTTGTATCTATGTTCAACATATCTTAAATATCTACTAAATAATTCTACAGGTTTCTCTGGGTTTTCTTCATTTTTTTCTAACAATACAACAACTATGGTATGTTTTGAATAAAGACAAAATATAAGGAACTCTTTATCATAGTTTGGGTTGACTACAACTGGAGACTCTCCCAATACTTATTTTAGTCATTTGAAAGACTCTTTAGCTTCAACAATACATCTTACTTCATGGTATTTCCTCAACAAGTTTGTGATATTCTTTACCATTTCAACAAAATTTGGGACAAACCACCTCAAAAAATTTATTCTTTCCACAAAGGATTGTATTTATTTTTTATTTCGTAGAAGGGAAATTTGCTTGATGGATTCTACCTTTTAGGGTTCTATATTCACCCCTTTTTGGATACTATATGTCCAAGGATATTTAATTTTGTCATAGAAAAGTAGGAATTATTAGGATTTAAAGAAAAAACTAAATTTTATACACTTATTAAAATTCTTCTTTAGCTCTTTGATGTGATCTTCATCTGTTTCTAAGAAAATGGCCATGTAATCAAGGTATATAATAAATAAATTGTCTTTATCACCGACACAAGCTATTTCCATGTCTCTTTGAAATGTGGTTCCTACATTATTCAACCTAGAAGGCATTTTATCATACATGAAAGTTCCCCATGAGGTTATGAAGGTTGTCTTTTCCTTATCTTCAGGATGCATTGCCACATAGTTATATCGTGAGAAATAATCCATCATGGAATTTTTTTTTTCTCATACTACTTTCAATAGTATGTGATCCATATTAGGAAAAGTGTAATTATCTTTCAGATACCATTTATTTATGTTCCTAAACTATACACAAATCCTTATCTCTCCACTCTTTTTCCTGTCTGGAACCAAATTTTCCACCCATTAAGAATATCTAAGGGAAATTATGATATGAGAATCTAGACATTTCCTCACCTCTTTCTCAATGGTATGAAACAAGAGAGGATTAACTTGCCTTAGTTTATTAATAAAATGCTTACTTCTAGGATTGAGTGGTATTCTTTATTGTATGATGTTGGTTTCATAAATCTTTAAGTATTCTTATTTACAGGAAAAGACATCCATGTAATCCATCAACAACTTTAGATATTTCTCCTTATGTGCATGAAGGATTTCCTTGGACAACTTTATGTGTTTGGTATCTTTTTTTGTCCTAATGTTTCATTCTTCAGTGTTGTCATCTTTGGGTAGAATTGTAGGCTTCACAAGTACACCATTTCTATTGAATAGTTGTTCCAATGGTACCATCCCTTTGGGAATAATATTATTCTTGAGCTGAAGGACCTGATGATCTTCCATATAGTCAATAAATTCATGAGTGATTTCAATTTCTTCCTCATTCATTTTTTTATAATCCTCTTCATCATCTGAATCAATCTAAGTATTTGCAAACTCATCTATCACCTCCATAAACATCTTGATTTGTTGGCCATCTTAAAAGACTTGCTAGTATTTGATATTGTTCGGGATAGACCCTCTCTAGCTCATATATATTTCATATTTCATTTGGGGAACATTAGATGTCTTAAAAGTACTAGTTTACACTAATAAGGAATCATCATGTTGCTTAAATTCTCTTTAAACAACAATAATATTAAATGATTCATTAAAATTATCAATCAAATTGCAAACATGATTTTTGTATTCCCTCATCCTAGGATTCCTTATGTGGTAGTGACCTTTGATTTGCTGCACTACTATATTTGAGTCTCCAAATTCCATTATCTCAATAACTTGCATTTTTATTGTTACCTCAAAGCATAGAATCAAAGCCTCGTATTCAACTACATTGTTGGTGGCCTCAAAATCTAGATTGTTGGACATGTGGTTTTTTTTTTGTTGATAAATTAATACTGAACCAACTCCCATTCCTTCTTTTGAATATGTCCCATAAAAATACATTTTCCATATATGACCTTCTTTTTTTATAAGGACTTGCCAAATTATCTATGAGTGTTAGGGATTTATTGTATTCTTCATTTACTATGAGGATGAAACAACCAATATATTCATCTAAAACATATAGAGGGTGATCTACATGATTGTTTTGGTCATTAACCACATAAGAAAATTTTCTTACCCTCTACAACTTCTTGTTCTCTCCCCAAAAGATTTGTACAATGACATAAGTCATGTCCATATGCATTATACCCCAAACTTTCATTCCCATGTTCTTGATAGTATCATGCCATAATTTTCAAGAACATCAGCCACCACTACGTCCAACATAATACTTTTGATAGACAATTGAGCGAAAATAAATACCATGTCTTTGATCAGACCATCACATTTCACCATTCTAGCATCAAAAGAATAGAGGTAATGATATCATCTGGTTATTTCCAACCCCAAATTTTCCATGACTACTTTGGGAATAATATTATGTGATTCTCCAAAGTCAAGCATACCATTATGGAACATTTTTTCATGGATATTCAATGTCAAATATAATGGTGTCATAGATTCTTCTTTGGCATCTACATGAGGGCCAAAAACTATAATGGGTGACTCACATTGCATATTTACAATGTGAGGAGGGATTTTTTATCCTTTTCCATGTATGGATTCCTCAATATGTTTGTGATATGAAGGATTCTTATCCAATTCCACTAGTGGGAAAGGAACCTTGATTTTGGAAAATTATTTTTCAATGTTAAAAGGTGGAAATGATTCCTCAAATTCYTTGACCTTTTTCTCTATTTTTGAWTTTTTTCCAACCTCATTAATCGTGGGAATACTTGTTAGTTATTTKAATTTATACTTGAAAATACTTGGGMTAGGATTCTTAGGTTGGGGTTGACTATCTTATTTGGCTTCCTTCTTTCTAGGTATGAGATTGTACTTCTTAAGCATCTTGGCATATAGTGCATCAAGAAACACCTTATACTGAATAGMGGAAAAAACTTCTTTATTTGATTCACTTTTAGGGATTTGTTTCTTACTATATAAGGAATATTCATAATCATCTTGTGTTAGATCCATGCCATTATTTTCTMATTGTAACAAGTGTATTTCCTTTTKATTCACAAYGTGTTCATCAACAATTGCTTCCTCCACCTAGTTATTTTCATTGTTGGRTCTCATAGGGGGTTGGATGAATTGTTCTTCATTTATTCTCTCTCTCCTCGTTAGTTGAGGATTGAAAGGTMTTATTAATTGATTAGGGTTCCTTACCTCTCCTTCTTGAGGATATTTGTTTCTGATGCAGGAGCATCACCAACATCAAGCGAGCCAGCGCGGAAGATAAGGGACAGTTGGACAAGCTCCAACACAAATTTTGAAATCACCTTGGMAGTTGTTGCGCRATMTTAAATGAAGTCATTAATATGAAGCTCACTTGTATAATGTAATCGGACCTTGAGCCATTAGCTCTCGTCCTTAKTAGGTAGAAGGAATTTAAGGTAGTTAATGCAGGTAGATAGAATTTAWTTCTAGATTAGACTGTTTGAGAGCGCAAGAGGGAAACARGATATAGACACCCTCATTGTGTATTGTAACATCATCAGAGTTAGAAGCATAGGAGAAACARCATGCAAAGAGYTGTGTAAGAACAYCCATGTACAGATATTTGGATTAATAGRAAGAGACTGATTCAAATTCATGGTTTTGTGTTGTTCTCTGTGTATTGATGYTGAATGATATGCTCATGAATGTTTGCTTCCTGTTATACATTTGMTTTATATGTTGTGTATATGATTTCATGTTTGAGTTTGAATTCTGAAAGGGAGAAGGAATGARTTTCAATTGTTTCTCTATCTRAGCAAGGAGTTCCTGCAAGGAGTGCAGTAGAAGTGTACGTAAGGAGTGCRTTGACAGGGGGGGMTCAGATAGTTTATCTTTTGTTCTCATTCACCCAAGGTGCAGTTGGGCAYAGGAGTCATGCAAGGAGKGYGCAGGTCGAGTGAAKTTTAGGGTTGMRAACTTGAGMAAGGGTTGAAGGACTGYTRTTGCAGGTGTGYGCAGAGTCAAAKATTCAACACTTGGATGTGGTTGAATGTCTGCAGCAAGGAGTGCGTACAAKATTCTCTGAAAGATTYAGAGTTGGTAGAGATCAGGAGGTATAGGACCTTTGAGAAACCGTCGAAGAGTAGCATAGGATATTGTGTCGTAAAGTGGTTAGAAGGCATTGCAAGTTTGYACGCAGATAGATAATTTTCCAYGGAGGAACACTTGGTCCTTCGYAGGGATCACCGAGCARGGACAGACGAACGAAATTCTCTGAGGAGATTTCACGAAACTYYGTGAGCCGTTAGATMTCACAAAGGTGCAGGGGAGATACAACAACATATTCTTGARAGGTTAAAATATTAGGAGGKATAGATCCRTTGATCCAAGCCAGCCAGGGCYATTGGATCACTTGTGGAATCACCTATCRGGATTTCATGAGGGAAGAGTCGAAGGTTGGGMAASAGGAAYTGGGAAATCGCGAAACATGATATCCCGATGGCTAAGGGAACAGTGTGGGCCACAAAGGTYAGCAGGTGGTAAGGTCGCACACCTTATCGGGGCCTYRCAGTGAGAAGTACTGATACATATGCATTAGGATTTGYGATAATGGGAACTCCAAAATGATGATGGAGTGAAGCCATTGAATAGTCAAACTCACGCATGWGTCGTAGTTTCGAYGTATCGAGTATYGGGAGTCRGGGATAYGAGTGGTTCGACATYGCGAGTGCCAAAATAACGATACAAAAAGTTTCGATAAGAAAAGGTCAGCGTTGACTGGTTGTCGGGTCTCGRTGATCCGAGAGTAYAACGCTTGACCATTGAATTCGCGAGGTCGCGAGWTTCGATCTCCCGAGTGMAAAGAAGGGATTGCACGAAGWTTTCCTTTGGGTGTAKATTTCCCAACAGGGAATTAGAAGAGCCTTAGAGTTMTTCAGGCCAGTAGAGAAGAGAAGATCCTATGAGMGRAYGTGCTTGCGAGCGCATACTGCGTCARGTGGTATCAGAGCACAGAAAGATTCTTTTCTTTCTGTAGCAGAGAAAGGGAATTCACCATGCCACCAAGGAGAGATAGATAGTCACCCGATCCAGAGGATAGGGAAGTGCAATRGAGAAGAGGCAGGYAGGTAAYAGATCTAGTTATGGAGAGACAAATGCGTGATCTACGAGCTAGACTCAAAGACATGGAGACAGTGCAAAGACGCACAGTYAGTGTGGGGGATCTAAGTGATTCTGAAAKCAAAKTTGAGGCTGAATGTGAAGAAGTAGTTGCAGCCRAAGATGCATCAAACGAGCGTTTGATCAGAGMTATTGCAAGGATGGGTGCAAGAGCGAAGATGGACATTCCAGTTTAAGAGGGAAACTTGGATGYAGAGGAGCTTCTAGATGGGATTAGAKCTCTAGACATATACTTYGACTATGAATATGTYGAGGAAGACAAGAAAGTCAAGCATGMTGTCACAAGGTTGAAGRGACATGCAGCRTTGTGGTGGGATGAACTACAAGCTGATAGACGYTGCAAGGGCAAGMAGAATATTAAGAGCTGGGATAGGATGATCATGAAGATGAAGGMRAAATTCATCCCAAGAGATTATCAAATTACTYTGTTCAGAAGGATGCAGAACCTGAGAYAGAAGCTGATGAWAGTGAAACAATATACTGAAGAATTCTATAAACTAAACATCAAGGCAGGTCATCGRGAAAGCGATGATGAAAAAGTTKCCAGATATATGAATGGCCTGAGATATGATATCCAGGATGAGATAAGCATGGTAACCATCTGAATGGTGGAAKATTCTTATCAKATGGMTCTGAAAGCTGAGGAGAAGCTGAGCCAAAAGAAAAGTCAGAGSGGTCRAGGYAGAAKTCATCCCAGAGGCAAAGCAGTTGCCCAAGATAAAAGTCAGAATCCCAAGGAGGATTGGAAGTTTGGGTCTGAGCCTAAATACAAATGAATTAAGAGAGGTGGAGCCTCACAACGAGGGMAACAATATGTTGAACAGAGAGGACARCATAATGAGCAGAGAGGAKATTATGMTGACARCAACACTTTTCCTCGTACTAGAGGTAGAGGAAGGGGAAGAGGTGGAGTAATCACATGCTTCACATGTGGAAAGAATGGSCACAAGTCTTAYGAGTGTCCAGAGAAAAAGAAGGRCATTGRAKAAGCTCACATCGTCGAAGCATAGARGTGGGATGTTGAGGTAGAAGATGTTGAAGGCRGAAGATTGTTGATGATGCGAAAAGTCCTTTTGACACCCGAGAAGGAGGTGGAGAATTCAGTCCAAAGGACTAGACTTTTCAGGACTACTTGCAAGACCARGGACAGGGTATGCTAGGTCATTKTAGATAGTGGTAGCACGTATAATCTTGTATCTACAGAGATGGTAGAGAAGCTGGAGCTAGAGATGACTTATCATCCAAGCCCATAGASAGTTTCATGGCTACAAAAAGGACATCAGGTAACTATCACTAAACAATGTTTAGYTGAATTCAAGATAGGAGGATATAATGATAAGATATTGTGTGATGTCATTCCTATGSATGTTTTTCATCTATTGCTGGGTAGACCATGGCAATAAGACARGAATGTGATTCATGATGGGAGAATGAACACATATACCCTAGAGAAGAATGGGAGGACACACATGTTSCTTCCAATCAAAGATAAGGAGGTGAAGCTGGAAGTAAGMAACACARTACTTCTCATGAGTGGGAGGGAACTTCTTACAGAGGTGAAGAAGAAGGAGGATCCATAGTTYATTATGGTAAGAAAACCRAGGATTGTTCTGACTAGCACAAGAGTGGATGATTTACCAAAAGAAGTTCAGGAATTGWTGGAAGAGTTTGCTGATATAGTCGTGGATGAATTACCTCGTTCATTTCCACCGATAAGAAGTGTGAKTCATCATATCGACCTCATACCAGGAGCTAKTTTTCCAAACAAAGCCAYGTACAKATTGACRCCGCAAGAGAATGAAGAGGTCAAGAGGCAGGTCCAGGATTTGTTGGACAAAGGTTTGGTMAGGGAAAGCTTGAGTCCATRTGGTGTTCCAACAGTACTCAGTCTGAAGAAAGAYGGAGGCTGGAGGATGTGTACTGACTCGAGGGAGATTAATAAGATAACCATCAGGTACAGATTTTCGTTGCCGAGGATGGATGATTTGATGGATTTCTTAAGTGGAGMGAAATATTTTTCAAAKATTGATTTGAAAATCGGTTATCATCAAATCCACATGAGAGAAGGCGACGAATGGAAGAMATCATTCAAAACAAATGAAGGGTTGTATGAATGGMTTGTTATGCCATTTGGCTTAACAAATGTGCCGAGTACCTTCATGATATTGRTSAAYGAAGYCCTGAGGGAGTTCATCGGAAAAWTTTTCATTGTGTATTTAGATGACATACTGGTTTACAGTAAAATAGTCGCAGAGCATMTGAAGCATTTGGCTACAGTGATGCARAAACTACARCARGAGAAGTTGTTGATAAAAATGAAGAAATCCTCATTCATGAAGACAGAGCTCATTTAMTTGGGGTTTTTTATTTCTGCAAACGAGTTGAGGATGGATCTAGATAAGGTGGAGGTAATCAAGAATTGGCCATCACCGAAAAATATTTTCGAGGTGAGAAGTTTTCACAAATTGGCTAGTTTCTATCGGAAGTTCATCAGGAATTTCAGTGGAATCAGCGCAACGATGATGGATACAGTGAAGAAAAGAAACAAGTATTTTCACTGGACTGAAGAGGTTGAAAAGAGTTTCAATTTGTTGAAGAGGAAGATCACAGAACAACCGGTTTTGGTGTTTCCAGATTTCCAGAAGACATTTCAGGTGAAATGCGATGCAAGCAGGTTTGCAATTGGGGTAGTCTTGAGTCAAGATGACAGGCCGATAGAATACTTCAGCGAGAATTTGAATGAAGCGAAAGTGAAGTACTCCACTTATGATAAGGAGTTTTATGCTATCATACAGGCATTGAATAAATGGAGGCATTACTTGATCCCAAAAGAGTTTTTATTGTACAGTGACAATCATGCATTGCAGTTTGTGACTCAACAGGAAAAGTTGAATCAGAAACATGTAAAATGGGTTGAGTATATGCAGAATTTCACTTTTGTGATAAAGCATATTTCGGGTACTGCTAACAAACTTGTTGATGCTTTGAGCAGGAAGTGTTTATTTTTTCAGGAGTTCAGAGTCAAAATGTTGGGTTTTGATGATCTCAGGGACATGTACGCAGATGATCCAGATTTTAGAGAAGTGTATGAAGCAGTTGAGAATCCAGTTCTCAGAGACAGAAGCTCATGGATAGAATACATGATCCAGGAAGGATTGTTGTTCAGAGGCAATCAACTGTGTATTCCAAAATTCTCCATGAGGGAGAATCTGCTGAAGGAGAAACATAGTGGAGGATTAGCAGGGCATTTTGGTCATGACAAGACATTCGCAAGGATTAATGAGTCATATTTTTGGTCAGGAATGTGAGAAGATGTCAAGAGATTCATAGACAGATGTAGAATTTGCGAACATTCGAAGGGGAGAAAGCAGAATGCAGGGTTTTATCAACCATTTTCCATACCAGAGAGGTCGTGGGATGCAATCAACATGGATTTTGTATTGGAGTTGCCAAGAACACAAAGAGGTGTTGATTCAATATTTGTGGTGGTGGATAGATTTTCCAAAATGGCACACTTCATACCATGTCAGAAGACTAGTGATGCAACTCACATTGCGAATCTGTTTTTCAAAGAGGTCATTCGACTTCATGGGTTGCTGAAGAATATAGTTTCGGATGGAGACACCAAATTCATAGGGAATTTTTGGAGGACCTTATGGAAGAAGCTGGGAACTAACTTGTCATTTAGTTTAGCTTATCATCCATAGATAGATGGACAAACAGAAGTGGTGAACAGAAGTTTGGGAGAATTGCTAAGAAGCTTGGTGATAGAGCACCATAGCCAGTGGGACAATATATTACCACAGGTAGAATTCGTGTATAATGACTCGGTGAATAGGAGAACAGGTCAGAGTCCATTCCAGTTTGTTTATAGTATGCAACCGAGGGGAATTTATGAACTGAAGGATTCAAAATAGACTACGACTAGGAGCACTAGTGCAGAAGAATTCGCAAAGGCAATGAAAGAACTTCACAGTCGGGCGAAAGAGTGATTGCAGAACTCAAGTCAGGAATATAAGTGTAGAGAAGATCAGCATAGAAGACAACTTCAGTTTGAGGTTGGTGACTTGGTTCTGGCATATTTAAGGAAGGAAAGGATCCTGATAGGAACATATAACAAACTGAAGATGAAGAAAATCGGGCCATGTAGGGTCTTGAGGAAATTTGAGGCAAATGCTTATGAGATTGAATTACCCAATGGGATCGAAATTTCTTCGATATTCAATGTCTCAGATTTGTACCCTTATAATGCTGAGGAATCAAAGACTGGAATTGAGCAGCCAGTGATCCAGTGGACAAAGCAGATGCCAGTTGTAGATAAGCCACAAATGGAGTGCATACTGGATAAGAGAGTAAGCAAGAAGACCAGGTGAAAGCAATACTTTGAGTATCTGGTCAAGTGGAAGAATCATCCAGTTGAAGATGCCAGCTGGGAGAGTGAAGAAGAGATACAGAGGCATGGACAGACCATGCAGGAGCTCATGGATAGGAGCCCATGAAAATTTTCAAGCGAGGGAGTATGATGCAGGAGCATCACCAACATCAAGCGAGCCAGCGCGGAAGACAAGGGACAGCTGGACAAGCGCCAGCACAAATTTTGAAATCACCTTGGAAGTTGTTGCGCGATATTAAATGAAGTCATTAAGATGAAGTGCACTTGTATAATGTAATCGGACCTTGATCCATTAGCTCTTGTCCTTAGTAGGTAGAAGGCATTTAAAGTAGTTAATGCAGGTAGATAGAATTTAATTCTAGATTAGACTATTTGAGAGTGCAAGAGGGAAATGGGATATAGACACCCTCATTGTGTATTGTAACATCATCAGAGTTAGAAGCATAGGAGCAAGAGCATGCAGAGAGATGTGTAAGAACACCCATGTACAGATATTTGGATTAATAGGAAGAGACTGATTCAAATTCATGGTTTTGTGTTGTTCTCTGTGTATTGATGATGAATGATATGCTCATGAATGTTTGCTTCCTGTTATACATTTGCTTTATATGCTGTGTATATGATTTCATGTTTGAGTTTGAAGTCTGAAAGGGAGAAGGAATGAGTTTCAATTGTTTCTCTATCTGAGCAAGGATTTCCTGCAAGGAGTGCAGTTGAAGTGTCTGCAAGGAGTGCGTTGACAGGGGGGGCTCAGGTAGTTTATCTTTTGTTCTCATTCACCAAAGGTGCAGTTAGGCACAGGAGTCATGCAAGGAGTGTGTAGGCCAAGTGAAGTTTAGGGTTGCGAACCTGATTAAGGGTTGAAGGATTGTTGTTGCAGGTGTGCGCAGAGTCGAAGATTCAACACTTGAAAGTGGTTGAATGTCTGCAGCAGGGAGTGCATGCAAGATTCTCTTAAGGATTCAGAGTTGGTAGAGCTCAGGAGGTATAGGACCTTTGAGAAACTGTCGAAGAGTAGCACAGGATCTTGTGTCGTAGAGTGGTTAGAAGGTGTTGCAAGTTTGCGCGCAGATAGACAAGTTTTCATGGAGGAACACTTGGTCCTTTGCAGGGATCACCGAGGAAGGACGGACAGATGAAATTCTCTGAGGACATTTTGTGAAACTCCATGAGCCGTTAGATCTCACAAAGGTGTAGGGGAGATACAACGACATATTCTCAAGAGGTTAAAAGCTCAGGAGGGATAGAGTCATTGATCCAAGCCAGCCAGGGCCATTGGATCACTCACGAAATTGCCTATCAGGATTTCATGAGGGAAGAGTTGAAGGTTGGGCAATGGGAATCACGAAATCATGAAACGCAATATCCCGATGGCTAAGGGAACAATGTGGGCCACAAAGGTCAGTAGGTGGATAGGTGGCACACCTTATCAAGGTCTCACAGCGAGAAGTCCCGATACATATGCATTAGGATTCATGATATTGTGAACTCTGAAATGTCGATGGAGTGAAGTCGTTGAATAGTCAAACTCGCGCATGTGTCAGAGTTTCGGTGTATCGGGTATCAGGAGTCAGGGATATGAGTGGTTCGACATCATGAGTGTCGAAATCGCAATAGGGAAAGTTTCGATAAGAAAAGGTCAGCGTTGACTGGTTGTCAGGTCTCGACGATCTGAGAGTACAACGCTCGACCATTGAATTCGTGAGGTCGCGAGTTCTGATCTCCTGAGTGCAAAGAAGGGATCACACGAAGATTTCTTGTGGGTGTATATTTATCGACAGGGAATTAGAACAGCCTTAAAGTTCTTCAGGCTAGTAGAGAAGAGAAGATCTTGTGAGCGGACGTGCTTGCGAGTGCGTACTGCGTCAATTTCCATTACCATTCTCCATTTCAAATATTGACATTTTATTTGACAAATATCTTATTAGTCTAGAAATTTTTTCCATCCTAGCTTCATGAGAATTTTTGGATGGATCGGATGGACAAGATTCCTCTCTAGCCTTTCTTATTTCTACTTGATCTATATTTTGTTTCATTTTACCTCATGCAATCATATTTCCTACAATATCTATTGCATCATCATGCATTATCAATAGATTTGGGGATCTTATCTCATTTCATACCACTGTAAAATTAACATCAAAATACCCAACATATGTGACTTTAGCTGCGTGCTATGAAGGATTTATGTATCTATCGATCTTGTTGTATAGCTTGTTAAATATTCTATTAAAGTCAACAATAGGATCAATAGATCTCTTCTTGAGTGAGCCAAATTATGTCAGGTAATATAGACTGTCTCTATTTCCCACACATTGTTTCATAAATGCATACTCTAAATCCTACCAATTATCTACTGAGGAAACATGAAGTTCTCTGAATCACTTTCAGATGTCTCCCTCTAAATTTTAAACAAATAATCTGATGAAGACATCCTCATGCTCCAACAAAATATTATCAGTGATGTCCTAGAAGGATGCTATATGTTCTTCATTGGAATGAGCTTGTTCTCTGACATATTTGGGCAAGAGCTTTAAGTAATTTTCAGGGAGATTGTGTACATACACATGTATATTTAATGGACCAAATCTAGCAGTGACCGATGGATATAAAGGTGGGGGGGGGGGACAGTTTCCCCCCACTCTTCCTCCTCCTAAGTTGGCCATGAGATTTTGCAAATTGTAGTTATTGGATTCAAAGGACAAAGGGTTGAAAGGATTTTTCAAGAAGGGTTTAAGGGAAGAAATAACTTCTTGACATAATTACATGGGTGAATTCTATAGATATATTAAGGTTTCAAGAGGCATATTCGAAGAATAATATGAATCAACAAGTATGTCAACTATCTTAAAAGATTAACTACCTCTCTGAACAACAACATGAGATGTTTCAAGATTACGGTTACTTGAAGATGAAGATATTTGACGTTCTCTGATGTTTCTCTGGTTCATGGCCTTCTATGGATTTGAGTAAACTAGAGTCTTCTTAGGATCTAGGTTGCTTCTAGTGTATCTTATTTTAGATGAAAAATATATCTTCTATGGAGTCTCCAGGTGAAAAACTAACAACCAAATTTCCAAATCTTTTTTTGCTGCCAAGAATCAAATCTTGCAATGTCATACCCTAGTAAAGTATATATTTGAATTATGTTCCCTAGAAATGATGCCATTTCGGATTGTATCTGTTGAGATGTTTTAGTATGTAAATGGAATTATTTTAAGGCACCCCAAGGGAAAGTGTTAAGAACCAAATATAATTATAGTATAGAAAAAACTTAGAAAAAGTACTCAACACCTTGAAAAAGAGATAATTTCAGATAATAAGCCTCTTCGAGGGGGCAACCTCCTTTTCTCCCACTTAAATGTTCAGGTACAAGATGATTCAAAATGAAAATGTATCCTTGGTATATATATGAGACTAGGAGGTATAATTAGAACTAATGGCCTAAAGATGACATAAATAAAATAACATTACTAATGTAATATGCCCCAATTAAGGGGTAATGATCCAATATTAGGGCTTAACATGCCCCTCCGCTTGAGACAAGTGTTGTCTGCAACACTTGAGTAACTCTAGATGCTTCTGTATAAAAGACTCATCTTACCAAGTGGAATCCTTAGCCGATAGTTTCCTCCATTTAATGAGATACTCTGAAATGGATCTATTCCTCAGCTGGTGAATTCTTGTGTCGATGATGGCCATCAAAGACATGTCCCGGAAACTGTTGGAGGAACGATTCCAAGAAAGGTATTTTTCTAAAGAATTCATTGAGTGCCATCTTAATGAGTTCAATGCCTTATGATAGGGTGGTTGTAAGGTGCCATAGTATGAGGCCAGATTCATGAAGCTACTTAGGTATGCTCCACATATGAACACAGAGAATTTGAGGGTCAACAAGTTATTGTTTGGCCTTAACTCCAACATTTGTGTGTAGGTGAGTATATTAATGCCTTAGAATTTGCATGATGCAGTTCAAAAGGCCCTCATAATTGAGGAAGAGTTGAACAGTGGGAGTCAGGGTAGGACTCCCTCTAGACTGTAACACCCCTTTCAATCAACTACCCTGGGTTACTATAAGACTACTTGATAGATAACCCAGAAAAACTGTAGTGCACCTTGGCTACCGTGTAAGTGTTACTACGTGGAATAACACATTTTCATTCATAGTTAATCACGTGCATTTACGCAATGAAATACATTTAATCTCAGAGTACTCATAAGAGACATTTTAACATAAATAATCCATGGCAAACACATTAATCCAAATGCACGATAGAATGCATGATCATTTTAATACACAGAGATACATCCACCTCCCTCACTTAGAGAGAGTTCACACATAGGCTCAATCACCACCTGCACTGGATAGAAATTCCTGCACAATCCATATATGCATGACCACCACAGTCAACCAGGAATACAGACTCAGACCTCTCAGAACAAGCTCAGGAATGGTAGCTAGGTCTCATGGTGTTGATTTTCAGAATTTCCTAAGAAGCAATTTTCGCAGGGAATTACACAGACTCTCTCCACCCCAACAGAATGGTCATTTCCCATCTGCCCTACCCAGGATAGACTCACTCTCTAGTGTCGGGAATGCATGAAAGACAATCCACACAAGGGTTAACACAGGTTCGGACGGTTCAGAGGATGTACGAGGGTTTTTCTGCAGGAGTCAGACCCTTCCCTTCTAGCAGTCCATGAGTCCCATGGAGGAGGAACCCCCAACATGGCTCATCTTGGCTTTTTATTGCATGGCCAGGGTTGACACTTGTCACCCATGCGACTCCATGCATTCCTGCAACGTGCGTGCCTCCCACCATTTGGAAATCACATGTCCTTCCAAAAAGGACTTAGGTTAAAACCCATAATGCACTTCTCTTTTGGAATAATATTAAAATATTATTCCCAAGGCCTAAGCCCCCTAGGCTCAACACTTAGCCCCTTTTCCCACCTTCAGCCCCTAATTCCTTGCCCACTCTATGGATGTTCAGTCCCCCTTCTCTCATTCATCATGGTCAGTATGCACATGGCAGTGTTTATATTTATTAATTGTTTTGCATGATTACATATACAACAACAGGCCCCTGGCCTTCAACACTTAGGCTCTCTAGCCTTTCAACACATAAGTCTCCTTATTATAAGAACTTGGATCACCATCCTATAAAACATAATTACAATTTCTTTCAAAATGCAGTTTACAATGGGGCTCAGCCTTGGGGACACTACAATCCCCCTCCCCTTATTTTTGCAGTGTCCTCAGTGCAACTTTACACAACATCTGCAAGCCTTTCAAAATTTTGAGAAATATGTGGGTACTCTGCCTGCATAACCTCTGCATGCTCCCATGTCCCGTCCTTGGGACTGTACCAGGTCCACTGGACCTTTACAAGATCTATAGCTCGATTTCGGAGCTGTTTGCTTTTCCTGTCCAATATGTGCACAAGATGCACTTGCAGGACACCTTCTGGTTCCACCTAAGTCACAGTCCAATCGATAACATGATTAGCATCAGGTACATATTTCTTAAGCAGTGAAACATGAAACACATTATGTACAGTCATAGATGCCGGTAATGCAAGCATGTATGCAACTGGCCCAATCCTTTCCAGGATCTCAAATGGCCCACAAAATCTTGTTTCCAACTTGGCACAACTTCCCAGTCTCAGGGAACTCCTGTTAGTTTTCACTTTCAGGAAAACATGGTCACCCACTTTAAATTCTCTATGGGTTCTGTTACTATCAGCGTAACTTTTCTACCTGTCCTGGGCAAATTTTAGATTATGTTTGATTTTTATCATTTGATCCTCCATCTCTTTGAGTACTCCAGGTCCTACTACTACTCTGTCAGCTGGATTATCCTAGCTCACTGGAGTGTTGCACTTTCTTCCATAAAGCACTTGGAATGGGCTCATCTTCAATGACACATGATACCCATTATTGTAGGCGAATTCTACCAAATACAAGTAGTCTTCCCACCTTGATGGTTTATCCATCACATACATTCTCAGCATGTCTTATATTGCTCTCTTTACTCTCTCTGTCTGTCCATCAAACTCGAGATGATATGCTGTGCTAAAGTTCATATTTGTTCTGAATCCTTTGAACAGTCCTTTCCAGAAATTCGAAGTGAATTTTGGGTCTCTATTAGACACAATTGTCTTAGGAATTCCATGCAAGTGTGCAACTTCTTTTAAGAAAATGCCAGCAACATCTGCTGCTCTGTGGGTGGTTTTCAGTGGAATAAAATGGGCAACTTTAGTAAGCTTTTCCACCACCACCATGATTGAATCATGTTGCTTGCTTGTTCTGGGCAATCCTGTGATAAAATCCATTATTACCACGTCCCATTTCCATTCAGGAATAGGTAAAGGCTACAGCAACCCTGTTGGGTGCCTATGCTCCAACTTAACCTTCTGGCACTCCATACATATGGCAATGTATTCATCGATTTCTTTCTTCAAACCCGGAAAAAAATAATGGCTTTTGACTACTGCCACAGTCTTCTGATATCCAGGATGTCCAACATAAGCCACATTATGCATCTCCTTTAGAATTGCCAGCTTCAATTCTCGGTCATTAGGTACATACACTCTGTTTTTATACAGAAGTAAACCACTAGTTCCCAAAGTGTAACTTTCCTGGGTCTGTGGTCTCTCACGCTATTGTAGCTTTGCTACAAGATTTTTGTACTGCAAATCGGCATTGGCAGCTTCTAAAATTTTGTCTTTCATCTCAGTCTAGTACATGCTAATGGCTGTAGCATGTAATTCGTGCACTTTTCTGTTGAGTGCATCAACCACCTTATTTTCTTTTCCTTTGATATGCTTGATATCAAAGTCATACTCACACAGAAATTCCAGCCATCTGATTTTCCTGGCGTTTAAGGTCGGCTGATCAAATAAATACTTCAGACCGTTATGGTCTATTCTCAACTCAAATCTCTTGCCCATGAGGTAATGTCTCCATTTCCTCAAGGCGTGGATGATTGCTGCCAGCTCTAAATCATGAGTGGCATAATTATTCTCATGTTCCTTCAACTTTCGGGACTCATAACAAATTACAAATCCCTCTTGGCTGAGAACTCCTCCCAGCCCCTCCTTACATGCATCTATGCACACTACATAATCCTTGTCTGGATCTGCAATCTTCAGGATTGGAGAACTAGTTAGCAGTTGCTTCAATCGCTGGAAGTTGCTCTCACATTCTTCAGTCCACTGGAACTTCTTCCCCTTCCTTTGCAAGGAAGTGATAGAATGGCCTATCCTTGATAATCCAGATATAAACCTCCTATAGTAGCCTGCCAGACCCATAAAAGATCTAACTTCTGCCACACTCCTTGACGCTGGCCATTTCTGAATGGCCTGTACTTTCTCAGGATCCACAACAATCCCTTCTTCAAATATTATATGTCCCAAGTAATGGATTTTCCTTTGGTAAAAAGAGCACTTGCTCAGTTTTGCATACAACTGGTGTTCCCTCAACACCTGCAACACCATTCTAAGGTGTTGTTCGTGTTCTTCCTCTATCTTGGAATACACCAAGATATCGTCCAAGAAGACTATGACAAACTTGTCTAGATAATTTTTGAACACTCCATTCATTAAGCACATAAAGACAACAGGCGCATTGGACAATCCAAATGGCACCACTGTAAACTCATAATAACCGTACCTTGTTCTAAAGGTGGTCTTGCTGATGTCCTCATCCCTTATTCCCACTTGGTGATATCCATATCGAAGATCTATTTTTGAAAATATTTTCGCATCCTTCAACTGATCGAAAAGATCATCAATCCTCGACAGAGGATACTTTTTCTTGACAGTGACCTTATTCAACTGTCGAAAGTCAATGCACAGCCTCAACATCCCATCTTTCTTCTTCACGAATAAGACTGGGGCTCCGCACAGGGACACGCTGGGACGAATGTAACCTTTCTTTAGTAGCTCTTCGAGCTGCAATTGCAACTCTTTCATCTCTGGCGTACTCATTCTATAAGGAGCTTTCGAAACTGGATTTGTTCCAGGCATCAAGTTTATAGAAAAATCGATGTCCCTCCTTGGAGGTAGTCCAGGTACCTCCTGAAATACATCCTTGAACTCCTTGAGTACTTCATGGTCTTCCAAATTCGATACTACATCTTGGGATTCTTCTTCCACCTGAGCTGCAAATAATTGACAGCCTTTCTGGTAACATTTCTTCAGCTGCATGACTGAGATTTCCCTCATAGCCATGGATCTGGGAATTCCTTGGACTGTTACCTAATTTCCCTCTTCGTTCAGGCATGTGAACTTCTTGTTACGGCAATCTAGAAGGGCTTGGTGCTAGTCCAACCAGTCCATCCCAATTAAGTAATCATATGAGCCTAAAGGAAGAATGTTCAATTCAGCCTTAGTGCTCATTCCTTTCATGTCCACTGAACTAGATTTAACCAATTCAGTGACCTTCCTCTTGGTCCCTGTGGCCAACTGCACTAACCAAGACCTCTCATGTTTTCTCCTCATTAGATGCAAACTTTCCACCACTCTAGGATCTACATAACTATGGCTAGCCCCTGAATCAATTAAAATAATAAGGGGTCGGTTGTTAATCATACCTTCCACTTCAATCATGTGAGATTGAAATTCTTCTTGCTTGTTGTCCAGGGATGCATAGATCCTTGACATTCTGCTGCCCAAATCCTCCACTGTTTCAGCTTGTTGAACAATATGTACAATTTTTGCCTTACCATTTTTATGGGGACAATCTCAGTACTTGTGGTTTCCTTGACAACCCCAACACTAAATGGGCGTCAGTCTTTGTCTTTGTGTGCCCTCTTCAGTCCTTCTCAGATCTCTAAATTATGGTTGTTCCTGATGACTGTTTCTGAAAAAGGAAGGCTTGTCTCCCTTCTGCCTTTGTTCTTTCTTAAACCTCTTCTGGTCATCCCAAGCCTTCCAACAGGTAGGCTTTTCCCTTTGTTGTTCGTATAAGCATTTCTCCTTTCTTATTGTTTCTTCCATAGTCTTAGGATCATCATATTTAATCTTGTCACCAATGGAAGGTGGCAGTCCACTCAGATACCTATGAATCTTGACAGCCTCATCTTTGATGAATGGAACATACTTTTGTAGTTCCAAAAAACTTCGTTCATACTCATCAATGGTCATACTGTCCAACTTGAGTTCGAAGAACTCCTTCATCTTTCTATCATAGTATCCTTTAGTCAGGTATTTCTTCTCAAAATACCTCTTAAATTCCTTCCAAGTGACCTCTTTCTCTCTGATGTGCTACACCTGTACAAACTGATCCCACCACATGGATGCTTTTCCTTTCATTTGGTACATTGCAATTATTCCTTTTGCATGGGCGGAATAATTATGCAATTGGAAGTATTTCTTCATGCCAAGAAACCATGTCTCGGCATATTCCTCCTTCTTATGTTCTCCATCAAATGTTGGAGGCTTAATCTTGTTCATCTCTCCTTTCAATTCCTCCCTTCTAGATTTTTGATTCTTTTTGGTAGGGGATGGACTTGAATTACTGTGTGTCTTCCTGTCAGAATGTCCTTGGGAGCGACTAGGATGTCGGCTATCACTCCTTGACCTACTTCTTCTCCCATGGGTTCTGCGACTCTCCGTCGTACTTGAGTCTCTTCTTTTCTCGAGTTTCTTCTCTATTCTTTCCAGGCTCTTCAAAAATTTTAAGTTTAATGCACCCTACTGATCCCTGACTTTCATGAGCTTTTGGCTATCATCTCGGTGTGCCTTGGCCTCTCTTTGCAATCCTTCAAGGATTTTCATTATGTGTTCTTCCTTATCCTTCTTTTTTCCATGCCCATTGGAGTTCGATCCTTCGACTCCTAGGTTAACATCCTTTCCTTCCTGTTTGTATTCTATTTCAGGGGTAATCCACACCTTTCCCCATTCCATACTCGACATTGGTTAACTGGAGTACTGACCTCCATTGAACTCTGCACACACACTGTGCAATTAAATTCGAAGTTCGTCGGGCCATCAAAACTTCACGAACAATCTTCGGCATTTATAACTAATACCAATAAGAAAAAAATAAATTTCGATTCCAAATGAGTTTTCTGAGCTTCTCGTTTGGCTCTTCAATTTTCATGTTTTTGGAGCTTTCATTTTCGACACTTCAGGATTTCAGAACTTCGGTTTTTTTTTTTTTGTACCTTGAGACTTCGGGTTTCGGGGTTTCGGAGCCTTGGTACTAGAGAACTCTCATTTAAATCTTCGGGATAGACTCGTGGTTGACACAACCTCCCCTTATATGACCACAGTCATACCTCCTATCGGGGTTTTGGACTTCCCAATGTCCAAATGCACATGTCCTCAGGATTCGTGATTCTCTGAATCCCGACGCACCCTTCACACATTATCCCTCCTGGCTTAGCTCCTGGTCCATGTGACCTCTACCCCGTGACCATAGTCAAACCTCTCGTCGGAGTTTCAGGGTTCGGCGTTTCACAATGCATGGACTTCTTGTCCCTGCGATTCCCAATTCTCCGAATCCTGACTTACCACTATATAAACAACTAGCTCCCACAATGGCACTTCCCTCCTTTTCGGTGTGCTGACAGCTGGCTGCACGGTGGTACCTTCCTCTCTGTCGGGGTTTTGGACTTCGCGAATCCAAAGTGCATAAACACCTTGTCCCCAGGATCCCCAATATCCCGATGACCCAAATACCGATAGACAACTCCCTTGTCGGGATTTTTCTCGATGACTCTAATGGCTGCCACTTGTCCATGTCACCGAATCCACCATGGCCCCACGCTATTTCCTTAGCCTGTCAGGATATCGTGTTTCACGATTTCAAGTTGCAAGATTATCCTGTCCTCAGGATCTCCGATACGCCTATTTCCGACTCTCTTCGGATTTCAGACACGTGTCCCAAATGATGTACGGTTTAGGTCAACCCTCGAGTTTCACTACTTTACAAAACCATGAACCTTCACTTACCGGAACTCCGATGACCACATTCCCGATCTGGATGACCACGCGACACATGCCCTCCATCTTTCGAATGATCTGGATATATTTTGGAACTTTCACCTCTAGTCTCTGAGGTTTAACCTTCGGACATCTCTCGAATGATCCTACGACTAACAGTTTTTCCGACCGATATCTGATGGCTCATATGGTTCCTAACCAATTCAGAATTTCGCATATCCCGATTTCCACATTCCTATGTATTTCAAAAGGAATTTTAATTCCTACACACATTTTTCCAAATTCGATGGTCACGAGGGCTCGCCTTCCCTCCCGAACAGATCCTAAGGTTCGAACACCATTGGTGTAGAGACCTATCTCCCCATGGCCATAGACCACACCGACTGTGGTTTCACTGCACCGCTAAACCTCCTGAGCTTGTAAGCATAGTCAAGCAACTACTTGACACTCTGGAACAAACCAAGGTCCGAAATTGACCATCGCAGGCCCAATTTCCTTCACATTCTCGGTCCAACAACCACTCCACTGGCCCATCTAGGCTTAGTGTCGAAACCTTGTCTCTGATACCAATTTGTAACACCCCTTTCACTCAACTACCTCGGGTTACTATAATACTACTTGGCAGATAACCCAGAAAAACTGTAGCGCACCTTGACTACTGTGTAGGTGTTACTATGTGGAATAACACATTCTCATTCATAGTTAATCATGTGCATTTATGCAATGAAATACATTTATACTCAGAGTACTCATAAGAGACATTTTAACATAAATAATCCATGGAAAATACATTAATCCAAATGCACAGCAGAATGCATGATCATTTTAATACATAGATATACAAAACATATTGATAAAATGTGATAAAATGTGATAAAACATAGTTAGACACTTATCTTGTAACAATGGTGGATCCACCAACCAAGTGCAGGCCTTCCACGAACCACCCAACCTTAGACCACACTACTCATTAGCTCAGCAGTGGATCACCCCCGAGCTGGGACTAAGCTCCACACCAAGGCAAGGAATCCTAGCTAGGCTGAGGTTATAGGAAAAACAACACTTAGAATCTAGAAGGATTCATCCCAGGATGTTGTCTTACGCCCACTACTACCAGACTCTCATTCCCCACATGCCTGTTCCACCCGGGAGTATACACCTTCACAAGCACAGTCCATCGGTGCTAACCCCCCTCTCTGGGTCTTGGCAACAGGCTGGATCAGGAAGTCTTAGAGCCTAAAGCTGGTGTTGGACACTCTCTGGAAGAAACCTCTTCCAACAACATCCACCTCCCTCACTTAGAGAGAGGTCACACACAGGCTCAATCACCACCTGCACTGGACAACAATTCTCGCACAATCCATCTCTGCATGACCACCAAAGTCAACTAGGAATACAGACTCAGACCTCTCAGACCAAGCTCAACAATGGTAGCTAGGTTTCACGGTGTTGATTTTCGGAATTTCCTGAGAAACAATTACCACAGGGAATTACAAAGAATCTCTCCACCCTGGCAGAATGGTCATTTACCATTTTCCCTGCCCAGGATAGACTCACGCTCTGGTGTCGGGAATGCGTGACAGACAATCCACGCAAGGGTCAACGCAGGTTCAGACGGTTCAGAGGATGTACGAGGGTTTTTCTGCAAGAGTCAGACCCCTTCCCTTCTAGCAGTCCATGAGTCCCATGGAGGAGGAACCCCCAACATGGCTCATCTCGGCCTTTTATTGCATGGCCAGGCTTGACACTTGTCACCCATGCGACTGCATGCGTTCCTGCAACGTGCGTGCCTCCCACCATTTGGAAATCACATGTCCTTCCAAAAAGGACTTAGGTTAAAACATATAATGCACTTCTCTTTTGGAATAATATTAAAATATTATTCCCAAGGCTTAAGCCCCCTAGGCTCAACACTTAGCCCCTTTTCCCACCTTCATCCCCTAATTCCTTGCCCACTCTGTGGATGTTCAGTCCCCCTTCACTCATTCATCGTGGTCGGTCTACACATGGCGGTGTTTATATTTATTAATTGTTTTGCATGATTACATATACAATAGCAGGCCCCTGGCCTTCAACACTTAGGCTCTCTATCCTAACAACACATAAGTCTCCCGCTTATAAGAACATGGCTCACCAGCCTATAAAACATAATTACAATTTCTTTCAAAACACGGTTTACAATGAGGCTCGGCCTTGGGGACACTACATAGACAGAATGGATAAACATCATCAGGAGTGCAACAACATCCAACACCACCCAGACATACTTTAGGTCCCCAAGTTACGCCTAGAGGACCTGTGTTTACGACACCATGATGACAGAATTCTTAGTAAAGGAATCCTTACATAGGATCACAACAACAGAAATGTCAATTTCATCAAAAATTTAGGCATGTTCAGCAGAACAAACCAAGATCACAAGTTGTTAGACCAACAACTTCTACTTTGGAGACCAAAATCACTGGACCTAAGACTGGATGTTGGACACATGGTGAGCCACATTCCCAGCAAGACTGTCCGATTGAGAAGGATGGAGAGAACAGATCATAAATACCCACTATAGTTGGAGAATAGGGAAAGGCCCATGGGATACATGCAATGATGAACAAATTCCAAGCTCAACATCAATCCCCTATGTTAGAGACTTAAGGTATGATCGTAGACCAAAACTATAGTGTATTGATAGATCCAAGTGATACAAAGAGATTCATCTCTAATGAAGCAATCAAGAAAATTAATTTAAAGGCAGTCGAGAAGGATGATTTAAAGTACATGGAAATGGAATCAGGTTGGAGGAAAGGTTAAAAGTTGTAGCCTTAAAATGGAAGACTTTGTAATAAAGGTAGATATTTATGTCACGGTACTAGGATATTATGACGTAGTGATTGGTATGGATTCATTGGAATCACATGATGCGATACTTAACTGTAAGATGAAACGGTTAAATTTGACGGATGATTTGGGAAAAAATAGAGTGATTGTAGGAAGAAACCAGGGAGTGTTCTTGAGTTTCATTTCTTCCTTACAATTGTAGAAGAGTATGTGCAAGGGATGTAGACTATATGCAATATTAATGTTCAATGAAAAGGGAAAGGTGGAAGGAATAAAAAACCTTCCTATAGTGCAACAATTTGCAGATATTTTTCCAGAAGAATTACATGGTTTACTTCCCAAAAGAGAGTTGGAGTTTACAATAGAATTGAAACCGGGAAATGAACCTATTGGAAGAGCTCCTTACCAGATGTCAACACCTGAATTGCAGGAGTTGAAAATGCAATTGAAGGAATTGTTGGACTTGGGACTTATTCATCTAAGTGTGTCACCTTGGGGTGCACCAATTATTTTTGTAAGGAAGAAGGATGGATCGTGGAGACTTTGTATTGACTATCATCAATCAAATAAAGAGAGGATAAATAACTAGTATCTATTTCCAAGAATAGATGAATTGTTTAATCATATGAAAGGGGAAACGGTATTTTCAAAGATTGACTTGTGATTAGAATATCACCAATTGTGGATTAAGGAAGAAGATCTCCCTAAGACCTCTTTTAAGATGATATTCAAACACTATGAGTTTACAGTTTTACCGTTCGGATTGACAAATTCCCCAGGGGTATTCATGAGTTTGATGAATGGAGTGTTTTATGAATACTTGGATAAGTTGTTCAAGTTTTTATTGATGAACTATTGATTTATTCTCAGACAAAGGAAGAGAATGATGAACACTTGAGGTTGGTCCTGTCGTTCCTAAGAGAAAACAAACTATATGTGAAGCTATCAAAATTATCTATTTACCAATCTAAGATTCACTACTTGGGACATATCATATCTGGAAAAGGTATCATTGTGGATCTAGTGAAAGTGGAGGCTATTATGGAATGGCCAACACCGACAAATGTACATGAATTACACAATTTTATGGGTTAATTAGGATATTACTGATGATTTGTCGAAGTATTTTTGAAGATAGATAAACTGATCACAAAATTGCAAAAAAAGAGCAAGAAGTTCGTGTCAACTGAGAAATGTACAGAAGAATTTCAAGGCTCAAAGAGTTGTTGACAAAAACATCGATACTAAAACTCCCCGACATGGAAAATGAGTTCTTCATATGCACATATGCACTCAAGGAAGGGTTAGGCAGAGTTTTGATGCAAGACAATCGAGTGATCACTTACATTTCACAGAAATTGAGAAGGCATGAAGAGAACTATGCAACACATGACCTCGAGTTACTAGCTATTTTTTATGCCTTAAGAGTGTGGAGACATTATTTGATCAGATGAAAATTCGAATTAAATACAAATCACTGTGGATTGCAACATATTTTTACACAAAGTTACCTCAATGCATGCCAAAGGAATTGGTCATAATTGATTAGAGAATATGACTTTGAAATTTATTACATTAGAGGAACTGTGAACCAAGTGGCAAATGTACTGAGTAGGAGGCCATGCATATTTTCAGTATTACTTCTTAATATGAATCTTTGAGAAAATATTCTAACTCTACAAATCGATGATGACTAGTATAAGGAAGTTAATAAAAATATTGGACAAGATACCATGATGGTACCAAGGTATGAAGGTTATTCACTAGACAATGATGGACTATTGAGATTTCTCAAAAGAATTTACGTACCACCTAATGATGAAATAAGAAGCTTGATATTAACTGAAGCACATTGAGCAATATACATGGCTCATTCGGGAGTCACGAAGATCAATGAAGATCTTAAGCCTTTGTTCTTCTGGAAGGGAATGAAGGAAGAGATAGTTAGTTACATAGAGAAATGTATAGAATTCCAGCAAGTGAAGGTTGCACATATACATCCAACAAGATTGTTATAGCCACATTCTATTCCTAAATCAAAATGGGAATTTATCTTGATGGAATTTATTGTTGGATTTACACTAACATTAAGAAGAAACGATTCGATTTTTGTGGTAGTTGACACTATGACGAAGAACGCACATTTTATTCCAATGTGTATGACTTATCAGACATCATACATAGATAGAGTATTTATCAACAATATTGTGATATTACATGGGGTTCCAAAAATAATCATATCCAATCGAGGATCGATGTTTATAGGATGGTTTTGGACTAGTTTCCAAGAGGCCTTGGGAACAAAATTAAACTTAAAAAAAAATTATTACATAGAGACATATGGTAAAATAGAAAAGACAAACCAAACTTTGGAGGATATGTTGCATATGTATGTAATGGACCAACATAAATTTTGGGAAGAATTCTTGCCACTAGTATAATTTGCCTACAACAACAGCTATAAGAGTACGATTAATATGACATAGTTTGAGTTTCTTTATGGGCGACTTTGTCAGACACCGTTGAGTTTGGATCAACTTGACAACAGGATATGCATAGGACCAAAAGTAATTCAATAAATGAAAGAACAAATGAAATCGATCAGACAGATAATTAAAGAAGCACAAGATTGGTAGAAGACTTATGTTGATGTGCATGACATTGACCACAATTATGAAATTCGATATAGAGTCTTCTTGCAGGTAAAACTGCAGAAGAGTTCAATCAAGTTTGGAAAAGGTGATAAACTCTCTCCTAGGTTCATGGGAACCTTTGAAATAGTGGAAAAGAAGGGACCCGTGGCTTATCGACTAGCCTTGCATGATTTTTTGAGGTGTAT
>ML830761.1:14627-34991 GCA_009831015.1 Picea engelmannii | reverse complement strand
ATATATATATATATATATATATATATATATATATATATATATATATATATATATATATATATATATATATATATATATATATATATATATATCAACTACATTTATTTACTTTCTTTTTTATATTGTACAAACTTTGGGATGAAGTTTAAAACAATAAGGGGTGTATGTAACATCTCTCTCTACTGAGCATACTATTATTGACTTATTCTTTGAGGACACTTGCTTGCAAGTGATGCGGGTATGGAACACTATGATTTCATTCAAATTTTGGGTTATATATGATGATGTTGAGGTGTTATAGATGCTTGATTTTGTTGATATATATGTGTGTGTGTGTGTGTTAACATGTTCTTTTGACAATTCCTCTTAAGTGTGCAGGACACATGACAGGTTATGGATGCCCGTGGCATCAAGGGTCTCCCTTGAACTCTATATTGAGTCAGGGAGTGGATTGTATTGTTTAGATATTTAATTATTATGCACATATGATGTTTGATGGATTTTAGTATGATTTATATATATGGATTTTGACACTATTTTTTTTAGTAGATGCAGGCTTGACGATGATTTCTAATTCGACTCCAATAAGGATTAAAGGGGACTTGCACAAAAAGTCTGATATTGGGGGGGAGGTGTGGCAACATCCCTATCACATCCTACTAGCACTCCCGTCATGGCCAGAGCTGTAGGTTAATGATTACCTAGTTTGGGTGGTCCACGATGTCATGAGGGAAGACTGAGACGGTCACTCACATATATTTATAAGGGGATGGAAATAAGGCAGGGTCCTTATTCCATAAAATCCCTTAGTCTTTCATAAGGTTGACTGAATGGAATTTTGACTCCAAGGGGTTGGAAAAAATTCCAAAAAAAATTCAATGCATGTGGCACCATTGGAGCGTGCATTTCATATTGAAGGGCATGACCCACAATTGAAACCTTAGATACTAAACATAGGTGGCCTAGAAGACATTGGAATGAATTGACCTTGATGGATTTAAATAATTAATTAAACAATAGAGTATTAATTATTAAACCCAACCATAAATTTTAAATAAAGGGGCTACTTGAATTGAGACATGAGTAAATACTTAAAGGAAATCAATGGTTAGGAAATAGGAAGTAAGAACCTAAAGAATTGATAAACTACACAAGGGTGCATGAAAGTGTTAAAAAACTAAACTCTTGTTTAAAAATAATTACAACCTGAGAGATAGGGTTATCAATAGAATAGAATTTGAGTCATCTGACCCTGGCCTAACTATGAAGACTCCTAATCCAACACCAACTAAAACCTATTTAGGAGACACCCTTTAATTAAGGGGATTGGGAAAACTAAGGGATAACTAAGAGGAAATTTAGGAACACATGGGGAAATGGGAGGAAAGGTGGCTTTTAAAGAAAAAAATAAAAGACAAATTACTTATACAACCTGGGGAGGATTTGACACCTGTAGTCGATGAATAATCCTAAACTGAATTTCAAAACAATTAATGAATTATGCATGAGGGATAGATGTTTGAGAGGAAGAATTCTATAAAGAAATGGACATAGAAGGGAAAAGGGGGGAACCCTGGGAAGGCATTTTTATGTTGTCAAATTTTTGATTGACTGTGTTTTTACTTGTCAGAGTTCAGACTCCAGGATTTTAAAAGAGTGGAATCTCTTCCTTGCGAGGAAAGCCTGGAAGTTATTGTGTTTTGGTCTTTGTTATTGGCCCCTTTACAGATAGGGGGGATAAGGGGGAAGAAGAGTACCCCTATCATTGGCTAGGAGGTACTGATGAAATATCTATGATTAGAAAGTGAAGGAAAGGAAGGAGTGTAAGGTCTAGAAAGACATCTTCAACAGACAAGTTTCATTGGTTATGGTATTTTATATTCTGAATCTTATTCATAATATTAGAATAGTACTATGTTACACTAATATAGACTAATATTCTGAATCTTATTCATAATATTAGCATAGTAGTATGTTATACTGATACAGACTAAGAGGGCCATTGTAGAATAACTAGAAAGCATGAAGGCCAATGTCTATAATTACTGTCAACAAAGTTTAGTTAAGAGTTTATATTTTATTTACTATTGATTCCAATTTGATATTAACTATAGTGTTTATGTTAAAAATTTGTCATAATTTTGGACATTTTCATGCTCTAATTTGGGTAGGATTGATTTTCATTGTGAAATCCAAACCTTTTCTTATCATGAAATTCTCTATTGAAATGAGCACCAGATTTGAAGTTGTGAATTCCTATTTAAGTTAACGATATTTATTTCCTATCGAAGGGTAAATCCTCGTTAATGTTTTTGCTAAATCCTAATTTATTGTTATCTTTGTTGAATATTGGTTAACTTGAAGACCTTAGTAGTGAGGAACCTTTAAAATCTTCTTACATAAACCTAAATGGTTGGGATCGCGTGATTCCCTTACAAGGGTTTTTGAGAGTTTTTAGTTACTTGTATTCCAGGGCATTAAACATTTTTTCCCTAAGACCTAGGTATATTTATGACTAGAGCCAGAACCTAGTGCTAATACAAAGTGTGCTATTCGGGACTCTGGAACTCCGATGCTCTAGAGGTTCTGTAAACTCAAAAGTCCCTTCTCCTCAAGTGTTAACCGAACGAAGTCGGTCATAAGATGAGTTGGTCAGTAATTGTAAGTTACCCAATCCTACCTACCTCCTTTAGTTGACTTGAAACAGTTGATTTAATGGATAGAAGACTTATTCTAATGTGAGGTTCTACTATGGAGATCGACTATGGGACTTCAAACTTCAGGGTTTTCCCACTTCCACAACCTTAGACTATTCACCCAGACCATCGAACCACCGAAGAGATCATATATCTAATGAATTTCAATCTTATTAAAAAACAATGGTTGTCATGTACTACAGAGTTTAGAAGTCTTGGAGTTCATCACTTTTGCAATAACCACTCTTTTCCTATGAAGTGATAAATTGTCGAAAACTTTGAAGGACTAAGACTTGAATATCTACGACCCTTGTTTGTTCTCCAGATATATGGATCTCCTTTACTTTGAAAGTTCAGAAATTCAGGGTTTTCGCAACCTTAACCATTACCTTTAACTTAGTTGGAGAGACTAATATTTTTAACTAAGAGATCAATGGTCCGTATCCATTTCTACGATCTACGAATAGAAATATTTTTGGAGATCTGACACTTCGGAGAACCATGTTTACTTTGGATTCAAATCTCCTGGAGTGACATACTCCCGAAGTGACATGGTTTTCGATGTCACTATGGACATGGCACTGGTTGAGTGGATGCCACATGTCACCTTGATTCATAACTTTCATACCTAAAGTTCCAACTATACCTTGAAACTTGTTGCTATCTAATTGCACCATGTGTCTTTGTTGACGTAATCTTGTTGACGTGGACTATCATTATGTGGGATCTCATTGTGTTTCCACATGTCTTAATTCATCGCTCTGGGGCTTTGGCCTTTGGGTATTTTACATGTTCTGGACTTATTTTTGTTGGAGTGGTTAGTGTTGAAGTTGTCAGAGCCAAAGTGGTCACCAATGGAAGTGATTATGCTTTACTTCAACTCAGATGTCATCCAACAACTTTGATCGGTCCTGGATCAATGTTCTAGATTCATTTTGGGATTCAGGACTCTGGGTTGTTCATTGGTCCACTTCCATTTTCTCCTAGAGTGAGATTCCCTAGAGCTTAAACTTCGAGCATATTGACCTTATCTAACTGACCTCCTTTAACTCGAAAATATTAACAAGATCCAATGGTTTTCAGGAATTCATCCTTTCAGCATCCCTTTCCTTTGGCCTTGCTTATCCTATCCTTCCACTTTATTTGATAGGATGATCATTTTAACTCTCGATTTGTTTCTTAGATCAAATGATGCATGTCCATTTTGGGACTTCGTCTTCAGCTCAAGATGCTCTATTCTTAAAGGTTTCCACCTATTAAATTTTCTTCCTAAAATATGATCACCTCTATGACTTCAAAAGCGCTATCTCTTCCAATCTTGGGAATTTCTACCTATAACAAGATCTTCGATCCTTGATAGTGATCAAAGATTTCATCAATGACATGTCCAGATCTTTCCTTTCCTGAGATTTTCCCTTGAAAAGAACACCAACTGATCTCATTATCACCTCCCTCCTGAGCTTTAGATGTTTTTTGTTGAGTGTGTACTTGCACCCCCCTATCTGTATTTGCATTGTCTCTTCTAAGATTGTACCTCCTAAATTTTTTACCTCTTCTCGACTTGAGAGGGTATTTGTGCACTTATGGTGCTAGATCTTTTGAACCTTGGGCCTTCAAGAAGCCATATACAGACTTCTGGAATTGACTCTGGAGCTGTTACAATGTGTTACTAGAAGAGAAGCCTCAGGCTTCTTATATAAATTTTAACTCATTCTTAGATCAAACATTCTTCGGTTACACGTTCATTTACTTCACATTTTTAGCTAGTTCATAAGGATACAAAGTAGGCCTATGGTTTCTACCTTCTGTTCAAAGTATTTCTCTATTGTTTTCCTTTTAAATTTGTGATGTGGATCAGATACCTATCTTCTTGGTTGTACCTTGTAGGGTGCCACACGTTGAGGGAAACATAATAAATTTGAAATTGTCACAAATGATAGATGGATATTAAGGAACTATGTTTTACTGTTAGCTTTTATTCATGATTCTATTGAAATACTCCCTAACCTTTAATTAGTAATATGATGAGTTATTTTGTAATATAATACCTGGTGTTATGATATGATGAATAAGAATCTAGATTATCTGTGTTAGATGAATAATTTGCATAAATTAATGCTGAGATTTATAGTGGACTTTGAATATATAAAGGTAAGTGAATTAGATACTTCCTTGTTCCTCATAACAGTCACCATCCTTGAGAACTTAAATGGTCAAGATCAATCGGATGAATCCTATACTTGAGCATTGATTATGTATCTTGGAAATACTAACCTTGCATGATAGGTTGGGTGGGTAATATGAATGTGATCTCATGTCATATGGTAGATCCTTGATGCTTTAAGTAGTATCTAAATCTAGTTTGCAAGTGAATTGAGAGAAGTAGAATGTGTTTTACTGATATATTTTATCATCATGAATCTGACTGCAATTGACTGAAGTGTGTTAATGTCATGTTTCACTTATTCTAATGATGTATTGTCATGTTTCTCTTGTTCTAATGATGCTTATTAATGTTTCAAAAAAAATCAAAATATTTCTCATGTATTTATATGACGTAACAGAGGGGTTGTTATAACTCTATTCGCAGCGTTTCATTTTGGTTTACCATAGGGGATGATGGTTTCTATGGTTTTTCTGAAGAACTAAGGTAGAACGCGGGTCATCCCATACATCCAAAAAATGATTTTGTTGCCAGTTGGAACTCAAAAGAGAGGACTAGAGGGGATTTGATGAAGCAAATTCAATGGTAGAAATGGATGTTTAGGTCATGGAATCCAAATAACCAGGAGATTGAAATATGGTTGGAGACAAAGAAACTTGCGTTTGTACAAAAAGATAATAGAAGATCCATGTATACACCACGCTAGTATTTATAGAGGTATGTGTTTACTGATTTGAATGAGGAATTTTTCTATTATTTTCCAGAAGTATTGTAAGAGTGGAAATTGAAGTTTAAGGATACTCACCCCATTAACTGGATAAGAAAAATAGAGTGGACTATTGACAATATCGCGTAGTTGGAAAGGTTTAATAATAAATTCACATGAGTAGTGTATTTTTTGTTAGACAATATTATTACAGGGTTTATTATTGAGTTTATAGTAGATACATTGAAGTCATACACTGATGCAGAGTAAGAATGTTTGAAGGAGACAAGAGGGAAGCACATTAGGTCTCTCTACATGTCATTCAATATATTATTGCATGATAAAGGCATGATGACCATGGAATCAGACCATTAAATCACTTCCCGCACATGGGAGAACTCTCGGAAGCACTAAGGAAGATTTGAGATATGGAGAGGGATCTGGAGAGAGGTCAAAAGAAGGAAGCAATGGACCCCATAATGATGGATGAGGAAAATACCAAGGAGATATGGAAAAGAGAGGGAGTGAGGGGCATCAAACGAACCTACCAGTATAAGATCAACAATAAGAAGAGGAAAGTAGCAGAGGGAGAGTTCTTGGAAAATGATGAGGAAGAGGTAGAGGATGTTCGTGTGACAAGGATGATTGAGAAAATCATGTTCGCCACATATGAGAGGAAAACCATACATCAAGGGTTTGACATTTAAGAAGGCTCTCCATTGGATATATGAATTAGTGTGGAACCCATAACCCAATGTGTGACTAAGACATATGAAGAATAAAAATTGGTTAACTACCAAGTGATTAGTGATAGAAGGATTTTTATAGGACATGGGTCCAATGGAAATTGAGGTAGAAGTATAAGTTCAACAAGAATTATTCAGGTCTCTACATCATGTGGATGTGGTAGTAAAAAAAATTTCACAATGGAAAGACAAGATCAAACTATTAGGTTACTTAAGTTTCATGGAGAAGGGTCAGAGGACCCAGAGAAGCATTTTTTTATTTGTGAGAATATTTGGGTAGCTAAGAATATTACAGATGTGGTTACAAAATTTATGGAGTTGGAATTCACATTCAAATACCATGCATTAGACTAGTATATGGGTCTCACAATAAATAATCCAACAAGAGCACCTACAACTGTCGCAGATGTGAAGAAGTAATTGATCAATGAATTTCAAAAACCAAGTTCAAAGGATCAATTCATGAATGAAATGATAGATATTACAAAGAAACTAGGTGAGTTAGTATGGGAGGTTGATCAGAAATTCAAGAGACTAAAAGTTAATTTGAAGTACCCTATTACTTATATGCAACATAGACATTTATTTGTTAACTCTTTATTTCCACACTTGAAGTATCCTTTAAGGTAGAAAAAGTTCCAAAGTCAAGCTAAGGATTTGCAAGAAGATTTTCAGTATAAGCATACATATCCAACTGTGGAAGAGATGAGAGAATATATAAAGAACCTGACATTTTAGTTGAATCAAAATAAGGGAAAGGAAAAGAGGGAAGATGTCTCATGTACATTATGCAGAACAGAAGGAAATCATAAGAATGAATGTCCAAACTATTGTTCCTAAGGTATGCACCTTATTGCTAAACGGAATATCGAGGCCACCTCAAGTGTTGGAATGATTGGTTTTTTATGAATTAAGTTTGTTTTCTTTGATGGTAAGCTAATATATGGGTTTCCAAGGATAGGGATCTAGTTGGAATGTTAAAAAACATCAACTACAATGTGATGCAGTCTCTCCTCAACCCTCGGGTCGATGTCCGCTCAGAGGATCGTTCTTTATCATCTTTGAGCCGAAATGGCTCTTTCAATTCCTTCTTGGAATCTCTTTCCTATCGATCCACAGTTCCTTTTCGGAAACTCCCCTGTGTGAACATCACAAGGTGCAAGCTCCACCTTCTCCATGTGACCACATTGCTATGACCAAGGTCTAATCCCAAAGGCACTTGTCGCAGCTCGCAATCTCACGAATTCGTGAGTCTAAACTCCTGAATCTTCCTTCCCAATCTCACGATACCCGAGATCATGAAATGGGTATAGCTCCCTTCTGTCAGTGCCCTCTACGCGTGACCACCGGCTAGGCTAAACACTATCTCCCGTCGCAACTTCGTGACTTCACAAGTCGAAGGGTTGAGCCTCCATGCTCTTCCCATGTGAACCTCCAAGACTTGAAAGTCAGCGAGGGTTGACCTTCCCTTCTCACTTCTTGCAACTTGCCACTTTGCGAGTTGTAGCGTCGAGCTCCCGTGCTCTTATCCCATGAATCCCCGAGATGCGAGAAGTCAATGGAGTGTTGACTCCTTTCACTAGGTGACACAGGTCTGCTTGTCTATCACCCAGGCCCACCTTGTGGTTTTTCCACATGTCTCTCATGCCTAGCTTCGGCACTTCGCAAATTTTCTCCCCAAGCGCTGCCTCCTTTGTATCCCGACACCCGAAGTGTCGAGATCTCGAACTCCTCCTTATTCCCTATCGCAACTCGTGACTTCGTGAATTTCGGGACAAAATTCTCGACCTCCTATCTTCCAAAATGCCGAAATGTTGAATTCTGGTGCATTATAAATGAGGGTCCCACAAATGAACTTATCGCCTTGACAGGACTTCGCCTTTCGTGATCTCATGAATCTTGGTGAAAGGTTTTCGACCCTTCAGCTCATGAATCTGCGAAATGAGAGTTTGCGAGTGATCCAACAGACCTTGTTGACTTGGATCTTATGGTCTAATTTCTCTTGATCTTGCACTTGAAGTATACTTTCCATAGCTTCCCTGCTCCTCTGCAATATTTGATGACACTCAGATTTTCGCAAATTCTCCACGGAGAATTCCAACCGTCCAATTCCTCCTTGAAAACTCCTATGAGATGAACACTGTATTTCTTCATGGAACTTGTCCACCTGCAAAACAACTTCACTATGCCTCCTTCCAACACTTAAAGGAACTAGCCCTCTTGAGGTTCTCTTCGATAACTTCGAAGACTCTATCCCTCCTGAGCTTACCTGAAAATCCTCAAGTACTCCTGGGGATAACTTCTGTGCGCACTCCTTGTGGCACTTCTTCAAATACGCTCTAGTATTTGAACCTCTTCGACTCTGTGGACTCCTTGCAATAGCAGTCCTTCAATAATTTCACTCAAGTTATAACTCTGAGACTCTACTCAGTTTGTGCACACTTTACATGGCTCCTGTGCTTAACTTACACATCTGCGAGAATGAGAACAAGGTTATCCCTCCTGAGATTTTGGAGATAAAACTCTGAACCCTTGTCAACGCACTCCTTGCGAACAAACTCCACTGCACTCCTTGCAGGAATTTTACTTGCTCAGGTTGAGAAAAAATTGAAACTCTTTCCTTACTCTCTCTCTCTCAGATTTCAAACATTCAACAAGAAATCATTCATACATAGAATAACAAAAAATGTATATCAGAAAGAGTAAAGTAGTTATAATCATAGCATTCAACATACATACACATAGAATATCACAACACCATAAGTCTGAATCAAGGCTTCATGTATTAATTCATGACTTATGTACATGGGTGCTTTCAAATACAGTTCTCTGCTTCTTCTCCTCTCTGTGCTCTATGCTCGATTGATCATGCTAATGTTACAATGATACAAGATGAGGGTGTCTATAGTTGGTTTTCCCTCCTACACTCTAAACTGTCTAATCTGCATTTAAATCTACCTACTCACATTAATTATGTATTAATTCCTTCACCTACTGTAAATGAGAGTGGATCGTTGATGCAGGAGCATCGCCAACTCAGCAAGTGAGCCAACATGAAAGGAAATGAACATATGGACAAGCCAGCAGAAAGTTTTGAATTTTCATTCAAGAGGATGCGCCAATGCATAAATGATGCATTTATGAAAGTACCTTTTGAATGTTGTAGTAGACCTCAAGCCATACGCTCTTGTATGAAATAGATAGAAGGCATTTAATAGATTTAATGCAGGTAGATAGATGTTTAAGTCTAGATTAGATAGTTTTAGAGTCTGAGAGGGAAAATGGATATAGACACCCTCACTTGTACATTGTAACATTATTCAGAATCAAGCATTCGAAAGAGAAGAGCAAGCAGGGAAATTGTGAAGAACACCCATGTACAGATGTGTTGAATTAATAGAATGGAATTCTGATTCAAATTCATGGCCGGTGTTGTTTCTCTGTGTATGTTGTTTGTGTGCTCATGAATGTTTGTTTTCTGGTGATGCATTTGCTTTGTATATGCTGTGCATGTGATTTCAATTTTTAGCTGAAGTCAGAAAGGGAAGAGAATAAGTTTCAATTGTTTCTCTATTTGAGCCAGGAGATTCCTGCAAAGCCTGCGGTCGAATTCATCCGCAAGGAGTACGTTGATGAAGGCTCAGTAGTTTAACCATTATTCTCATTTACCCAAGAGTGGATTTGAGTTGTTGAAGCCGTGCGAGGAGTGCTCAGGCAGGAGAAGAAGTCTCAGTTCTGAATCTGAGAAAAGGGAAATTGAAGACTGATGTTGCAGGAAGTGTGCAGAGTCGAAGGGATTCAACACTTAGGAGTTGTTGAATGATTGCGCAAGGGGTTCACATAAAATTCCTCTGAAGGAGTCAGAGTAAAGAAGCTCAGGAGGTTTAGAACCTTTGTGGGTATCGTCAAAGATGAGCACAGGAAGTGTGTCGTGAAACATTTCAAGGAAGAGTTTTTAGTGTAGGTGTGGAAGGCAAGCTCGAGATAAAACACTTAGTCATTCTAAGAAATCCTCGAGGAGGAGGGGTCGATGGCCAGGATCCACAGAGGATATTGATGAAGTTTCGTCAGCCATCAGATCTCGGGAAAAGTCGCGCAGGGTTAAGCCTTAGTGTGAAGGAAAGGAGCCCGAGAGTCATCGGGACTCAACTCATCAGAGAATCAGGGTTTACGAAGATGAGAGTCTTATGCACACTGAAATTACGATTGGCAAATTCCTGAAAGGGTCTCAAATGTGATTTCAATAGGGACATGTGTCGCGAGATCTCGGGGAGTCGGGATTCGGCATTCCAAAATTCTCGATGACGAGAGACTCACGACTAGAGAAGTAGCGATATCCCGAAACACGATAACCACATGGTCACCGTGTCAAGTGTAGGACAGGTGTTGGAAGGGCAAGCCTTTATGTGGGTAGAAGATAGGTGGCATCGGGAATCGGGGATCGGAAATCCCGTGAGGAAGAGTTCTGCGCATTTCTATTCTGCGAAGTTCGAATTTTTGATAAAGGGAAAGGGACGTGGTCAGGTGGGCCAACAGGTCACATGTAAGAAATGTTAGCGGAGGGAGCTAAGACGTGCGAGGGGCCATCAGAGATCGGAGAGTTGGGGTTTTGTGGGTGTGCAACTCACGACCTTGTAAAGGCCGATTTCCTGATAAGACTGGAGGGAGATCAATAATAGCATCCTATGGGTGACAAAAGGTCCCGATAAGGGATTGGTAGAGCAATTTAGCTCTTCGAGCCTTGGGAAAAAGAAGGTCCTGGTGACAGCGGACGTGCCTGGGTGGTGATTTGCATCAGGGTGGTATCAGAGCGAGAAAATCTCTCTATTTTCTGTAACAGAGGAGAAGAGAAAATTTCACCATGCCACCAAGAAGAGGTAGACAATCACCCAATCTAGAGGGGGAAAGGGAACTATCCAGGGAAAGAGAAATGTCCAGAGAAAGAAGTAGCCAAGGACAGAATGTAGAGATGGAAAGGGAAATATGAAATCTTCGTGCCAGAATGGAAGATATGGAAGTAGTGTAGAGACACACAGCCAATGTTGGAGATCTGAGTGACTTCGAAGGCGAAGTTGAGGCTGAACCACAAAGAGAAGTTGCAGCCGAAGATGCAGCCAATGAGCGATTGATTAAAGCTATCGCCTAAATTAGTTCAAAGACTAAAATGGACATTCCAGTCTATGAAGGGAGTCTGGATGTAGAAGAGTTGTTGGACTGGATTCAAGCTCTTAACACCTACTTCGACTATGAAGACATCGAAGAGGATAAAATGGTGAGGCATGCTGTCACAAAATTAAAGGGGCACGCAGCATTATGGTGGGACGAGCTTCAAGCAGATAGGCATTCCAAAGGAAAGAAAAAGATCAAAAGTTGGGATCGAATGATTGCGAAGATGAAGGCAAAATTCATCTCGAGGGATTATCAGATCACATTGTTCAGGAGAATGCAGAACTTGAGACAGAAGTTGATGACGGTAAAGGAGTATACCGAAGAATTTTACAAGCTCAATATTAGAGCAGGTCATCGGGAGAGCGATGATGAAAAATTTTCCAGGTATATGAATGGCATGAGGTATGAAATTTAGGATGAATTAAGTATGGAAACCATCCGAACAGTTGAGGATGATTATCAGATGGCTCTGAAAGCTGAAGAAAAACTGAGCCTAAAGAAAGGTCAGCGAGGGCGAGGCAGGAGTCAGCCTAGGGGCAAGACAGTTTCCCAGGAGAAATATCAGAAACCCAAGGAAGAATGGAAGAAACCTCAAGGTAAGGTTGAGAGAGGTGGAACCTCACAGCGAGGACCACATGCTGAAAAGAAGGGGCAACATACAGAGCAGGGTGGCGGTTATGCTGACGGAAACACTTTTCCTCATACACGAGGTAGAGGAAGAGGTGGAATTATCACATGTTTCACATGTGGGAAAAATGGGCACAAGTCGTTCGAGTGTCCATAGAAAAAGAAGGACATCGGAGAAGCTCACATCAATGAAGCTTAGAAGTGTGATGTTGAGGTGGAAGATGCAGAAGGCAGGAGATCACTTGGAATGCATAAAGTCCTTTTGACACCCGAGAAGGAGGTGGAAAACTCAGTCCAAAGGACCCGATTGTTCAGGACAGCTTGCAAGACCAAGGATAGGGTGTGCAAGGTTATCGTAGACAATGGAAGCATAGATAATCTCGTTTCAACTGAGATGGTGGAAAAATTAGAGCTGGAAACAACTGATCACCCGAGTCCATACAAAGTTTCATGGCTACAGAAGGGACATCAGGTCAGTATCACGAAACAATGCTTGGTTGAATTCAAAATAGGAGGATATAATGATAAGATTTTGTGTGATGTTATTCCCATGGATGTATGCCATTTATTGCTGGGTAGACCGTGGAAATATGACAGAAATGTAGTTCATGATGGGAGAATGAACACATATACCCTGGAAAAAAATGGGAGAGCCCATATGTTACTTCCGATAAAGGATAAGGAGGTGAAACCAGAAGTAAGCAACACAATACTTCTCATGAGTGGGAAGGAGCTTCTTACAAAGATGGAGAAGAAGGAAGATCCACAATTCTTTGTTGTTAGAAAGTCAATAATTGTTCTGACCAGCACAAGAGTGGACGATCTGCCAGAGGAAATTCAGGAACTACTGGGAGACTTCGCTGACATTGTGGTAGATGGATTACCTCATTCGTTGCCACCGATGAGGAGCATAAGCCATTACATAGACCTCATACCAGAAGCCAATTTTCCAAACAAGGCAACATACAGATTGACGCCGCAAGAGAATGAGGAGGTCAAGAAGCAGGTCCAGGAGTTGTTGGACAAGGGATTGGTTAGAGAAAGTCTGTGTTCGTGCGTTGTTTCGACCGTGCTTAGTCCGAAGAAATATGGAGGCTGGAGAATGTGCATCGAATCAAGAGTGATCAACAAGATAACCATCAGGTACAGATTTCCACTACCGAGAATGGATGATCTGATGGATTTCCTGAGCGAGGAAAGATATTTTTCAAAGATAGATTTGAAAAGCAGATATCATCAAATTCGCATGAGGGAAGGTGATGAATGGAAAAAAACCTTCAAGACAAATTAAGTTTTGTACGAATGGTTGGTCATGTCGTTTGGTTTTACCAATGCACCTAGCACATTCATGAGATTGATGAATGAAGTCCTGAAAGAATTCATCGGGAAATTTGTTCTCGTATATCTGGATGATATACTGGTCTTTAGTAAATCAAAGGCTGAACATTTGAAGCATTTGGCCATTGTGATGAGAAAGCTACAACAGGAGAAGTTGTTGATCAATATGAAGAAGTCCTCATTCATGAAGACAGAGCTCATTTACTTGGGTTTTGTTATTTCGGCGAATGAATTGAAAATGGATCCGAGTAAGGTGGAAGTGATTAAGAATTGTCCATCACCGAGAAATGTTTTTGAGGTGAGAAGTTTCCATGGTTTGGCTAGTTTCTACCAAAAATTCATCAGGAATTTCAGTGGAATTAGCGCTGCAATGATGGATACAGTGAAGAACCAGCATCAGACTTTTCACTGGACAAAAAAGGCTGAAAAAAGATTCAACCTGTTGAAGTGGAAAATCACGGAGAAACCAATTCTTGTGTTGCCAGATTTTCAGAAGACATTTCAGGTGAAATGTGATGCAAGTGGATTTTCCATAGGAGCGGTCTTAAGTCAGGAGGACAGACCAATTGCATATTACAGTGAGAAGTTGGATGAAGCAAAGGTGAATTACTCCACATATGATAAGGAATTTTATGCTATCATACAAGCGTTGAAGAAGTGGAGGCATTACTTGATCCCAAAAGAATTTGTTCTGTATAGTGATAATCATGCATTACAGTTTGTAACTCAACAGGAGAAGCTGAATCAGAAGCATGCAAAATGGGTAGAGTATATGCAGAATTTCACATTTGTAATTAAACACATTTCAGGGACTGCTAACAAAGTGGTTGATGCTTTGAGCAGGAAATGTTTGTTGTTGCAGGAATTCCGAGTCAAAACCTTGGGTTTTGAAAATCTTAAAGACATGTATGTAGGTGATGTAGATTTTGCAGAGGCATACGAGGCAGCGGAGAACCCAGTTCTTAGCGACAGAAGCTCGTGGATAGATTATATGGTCCAGGGGGGATTGCTGTTCAGAGGAAATCGGTTATGTATTCCGAATTTCTCCATGAGGGAGAACCTGCTAAAGGAGAAGCACAGTGGTGGATTAGCAGGGCATTTTGGCCACGCCAAGACATTCGCAAAGCTGAGTGAATTGTATTTTTGGCCAAGCATGTGAACAGATGTCAAGAAGTTTGTTGACAGGTGTCGAATTTGTCAGCATTCGAAAGGGAGAAAGAAGAATGCAGGGTTTTATCAGCCATTGCCCATACCTGAGAGGCCATGGGAGGCGATTAGCATGGATTTTGTATTGGGTTTGTCGAGGATGCAAAGAGGTGTTGATTCCGTCTTTGTAGTAGTGGACAGGTTTTCAAGGATGGCACACTTTATTCCATGCCAGAAGACTAGCAATGTGACTCATATCGCAAATTTGTTTTTCAAGGAGGTCATTCAACTCCATGGATTGCCAAGAAGCATAGTATCGGACAGGGATAAAAAATTCATAGGGAATTTTTGGAGGACGCTATGGAAAAATCTAGGAACCAACTTGGCGTTTAGTTCTGCTTACCATCCACAGACAGATGGACAAATGGAAGTGGTCAACAGGAGTCTGGGAGACTTGTTGAGAAGTCTGGTGACAGAGCACCATAGCAGTTGGGATAGCATATTACCACAGGCAGAGTTTGCATACAATGATTCGGTCAATTGGAGAATAGGAAAGAGTCCATTTGAGATTGTATATGGCAGGCAGCCGAGGGGAGTATCTGAACTACGGGATTCAGAGCAGACTGCTACTAGCAGCACTAGTGCAGAAGAGTTCGCTGAAGCTATGAAGGAACTTCACAGCAAGGTGAAGCAGTGACTAATTGATTCAAATCAGGAATACAAGCGTAGAGCGGATCAGCATCAGAGACAAATTCAATTCAAGGTTGGTGATCTTGTTCTGGCACATTTGAGGAAGGAAAGGTCCCCAAGGGGAACATACAACAAGTTAAAGATGAAGAAAATTGGGCCATGTAGAGTTCTGAAGAAACTGGGCGAAAATGCTTATGAGATTGAATTGTCGGATGACATCAGAATATCTCCAACATTCAATGTATCAGAATTATATCCATATAAAGCTGAGGAAGCAGGAGATGGAAATGATGAGCAGCCAGAAATCCAGTGGCGGAAGAAGATGTCGATTGTAGAGAAGCCACAAATGGAGCGTATATTGGACAAGCGGCTAGGTAGAAAGACGAGACAAAAGCAGTGCTATGAGTACCTGGTCAAATGGAAGAATCACCCAGTGGAGGATGCCAGCTGGGAGACAAAAGGAGTAATTCAAAGGCATGGATAGACTGTGCAGGAGCTCATGGACAGGAGCCCATGAAAGTTTTCAAGCCAAGGAGTATGATGCAGGAGCATCGCCAACTCAGCAAGCGAGCCAGCATGTAAGGCAATGAACAGCTGGACAAGCCAGCAGAAAGTTTTGAATTTTCATTCAAGAGGATGTGCCAATGTATAAATGATGCATTTATGAAAGTACCTTTTGAATGTTGTATCAGACCTCGAGCCATACGCTCTTGTCTGAAATAGATAGAAGGCATTTAATAGATTTAATGCAGGTAGATAGATGTTTAAGTCTATATTAGACAATTTTAGAGTCTGAGAGGGAAAACGGATATAGACACCCTCACTTGTACATTGTAACATTATTCAAAATCAAGCATTCGGAAGAGAAGAGCAAGCAGAGAAATTGTGAAGAACACCCATGTACATATGTGTTGAATTAATAGAATGGAATTCTGATTCAAATTCATGGCTGGTGTTGTTTCTCTGTGTATGTTGTTTGTGTGCTCATGAATGTTTGTTTTCTGGTGATGCATTTGCTTTGTATATGTTGTGCATGTGATTTCAAGTTTTAGCTGAAGTCAAAAAGGGAAGAGAATAAGTTTCAATTGTTTCTCTATCTGAGCCGATAGATTCCTGCAAAGCTTGCAGTCGAATTCATCCACAAGGAGTGCATTGATGAAGGCTCAGTAGTTTAACCATTATTCTCATTTATCCAAGAGGGGATTTGAGTTGTTGAATCCGTGCGAGGAGTGCGCAGGCAGGAGAAGAAGTCTCAGTTCTGAATCTGAGAAAAGGGAAATTGAAGACTGCTGCTGCAGGAAGTGCGCAGAGTCGAAGGGATTCAACACTTAGGAGTTGTTGAACGATTGTGCAAGGGGTGCGCATAAAATTCCTCTGAAGGAGTCAGAGTAGAGAAGATCAGGAGGTTTAGAACCCTTGTGGGTATCGTCAAAGACGAGCACAGGAAGTGTGGCGTGAAACATTTCAAGGAAGAGTTTTTAGTGCAGGTGTGGAAGGCAAGCTCGAGAGAAAACACTTAGTCATTCTAAGAAATCCTCGAGGAGGAGGGGTCGACGGCCAGGATCCTCAGAGGATATTGACGAAGTTCCATCAACCGTCAGATCTCGGGAAAAGTCACGCAGGGTTAAGCCTTAGTGTGCAGGAAAGGAGTCCGGGAGTCATCAGGACTCAGCTCTTCAGAGAATCAAGGTTTACGGAGATGAGAGTCTTATGCACACTGAAATCGTGATTGGCAAATTCCCGAAAGGGTCTCAAACGTGATTTCAACAGGGACACGTGTCACAAGATCCCAGGGAGTCGGGATTCGGCATTTCAGAGTTCTCGGTGACGAGAGACTCACGACTGGAGAAGTAGCGATATACGAAAACGTGATAACCACGTGGTCACCATGTCAAGTGGAGGACAGGTGTCAGAAGGCCAAGCCTTGCCGTGAGTAGAAGACAGGTGGCATCAGGAATCGGGGATCGGAAATACCACGAGCAAGATTTTTGCGCATTTCTATTCTGCGAAGTCTGAATTTCCGATAAAGGGAAAGGGACATGGTCAGGTGGGCCAACAGGTCGCATGTAAGAAAGGTTAGCGGAGGGATATAAGACGCATGAGGGGCCATTATAGATCGGAGAGTCAGGGTTTTGCGGGTGCGTGACTCACGACCTTGAAAATTCCGATTTCCCGATAAGACTGTAGGGAGATCAATAAGAGAATCATGTGGGTGACAAAAGGTCCCGAAAAGGGATTGGAAGAGCAATTTATCTCTTCGGGCCTTGGGAAAAAGAAGGTCCTGGTGACAGTGGACGTGCCCGGGTGGCGGTCTGTGTCAATCGCTCAAGATCTGTTTACAATATCTAAGTGTGCTTCCTCTTAACTATTACATTAACATCCACACATTTATTTCAAAACATCTCAAAACACTTTTGCAACTTGATGAAATGCGCTAGCGCTTGTCCCAGTTGTCTTCCACCTCTGCGTTTGCTTGTTGTTGGCGATGCTCCTACATCATACTCCCTCGCTTGAAAAAATTTCATGGGCTCCTGTCCATGAGCTCTCACACGTTCTGCCCATGCTTTTGATTCTCTTCTTCATTTTCCCAGCTGACATATTCAATTAGATGTCCCTTCCACTTGACCAAGTACTAAAAATATTCCTTTCACCTGGTCCTCTTACTAACTCTTTTGTTCAGTATGTTTTCCATCTGTGGCTTCTCTGCATCTATTTAGCCCACTAATGATCTAAAAATTGAAGAAGACCTGAAAAAATTGAAAAATCATTGCAAGTGAAATGTCATGTGTTTAAAGAAAATGGATCAGTTTGCAACACATAAATTAAGGATTACTTATGCAAATTACACATAGAAAGCAACATAATCATTGAACATAAACACATAATCACAACAATTGATAAAGGAGTTCACCCCTCTTATGGGCTACATCTCCTGGTCCAGCTTCCAATGGATCATTATTATTAATTTCTCAAAAAGTGCTCAAAAGAATGTCTTACAATGCTCAAACTGTCAAACTGACTGCTCCAATGGCTTCCCAGCATCGCAAAACCCCTATCTGGGCTCTTTTGGCACCTCAATCGGTCGAAAAATGAAGAAGTTAGGACTCCTGGAAGTCTCCCTCTTCAAGCTTGCTGTCTCTGGTTCTACGATTCGCACCCCCTCTCAATGAACCAGGCTCACATGCATTTTAAAGCGTATAAACCTGGCACCGGGTGCAACCGTGCCAACGGTGCAAACCGTAGGACGGTTAAGGGTGCGCCAGCCCCTAACCACCTCGGCACCTAGGCATATGGCGCATGTGACCAGGCGCATAGAAAATAGGTGGTTTAACAGTTATAAAACTACCCATGCTCCTTTCCGTAGAGCCAAGGGTCATGTGGCGTATACTATAGGACCAGGGCTATGGTTAAACCCCCCATGCGCCAACGGTTATAACCGCATAAATTGATATTACGGTCACATACTTTGGAATAAAACCACGGCTATGTAATATGAACCCGCGCGCCAATCGGTCGAGCTACAATATGTATTGGGGTCATATGTGAATCAAATGACCGCGGGCTGGGGCTAAGCCCTGGCCCGACCCCCCACCAATGGTTATATACTTTAAACATAAATACATATTCGTTGGTATACATAACAAGGAATAAGCGGTGGTCCGCTGCTCGGAGGCTTGTTGCGAAGGCGCTAAGTGTGGGGGAGGTTCGGGGGTCCAACCCCGCGGATTCCCAATACAATTTTATATACGAAAACAATGACCAAAGAATGAGCGACATGTGGCACCCTCGGGTTGGGCCACGTGCCCTCATACTATTCGCCAACAACGGACACGTGTCAACTCCTCATTCGCCACTATCAACCTAATCAACATCTGACACGTCATTGGACTGTACGACCCTGCCATGTCACCGTACGGACTGTATGGATAGGTACAGTCAGCATCAAACTTTTTTTTTTGCCTGTTTGGCTTAACGAACAGATCACGATATCTTCTCCATATGGACTCCGTTTGAGAAAGTAAATATACCACAGGAATCAAGAAGACGAGACAGATGCAATGACACTATTTTCATCGCATTCCGAGCACTTTGAAATTTGAGCAAAATTTGATCCCCTGATCACACCTCCCCATTGGGAAGCTTTTGGACCTCCAAAAGACTAATCTCAGTCTATGTGTATATGAGGGTATAGTTCCCTCACCCTTCCAACCTCAATCCACTTGGCCTTGCTTGGATTCGTCCCTTTAAGACCAACTCGCAAATACTCCACATTTCCTCGCTTCGAAGTTTGCATTCTCCTGTCAAGGATGGTGTCTTCCTGCAGTTCTGTTAGATACTCTGGAGAAAAATCATCTATGGAAGGAATCTGAACATGCTCTCCTTGATCATCAATCAATGGAGGCTCATACAACTTCAAATTCTCAACATTAACAACTACATACATCAGCATATAAGGAGGCAAATCTAAACGAAAAGCATTGTTACCAATCTTGTCAACAATCTTGAAGGGACCATATCGAATTGGTTTTAACTTTTTACCTTCTCCTTTAAGCCTCTCTTTGCTGATGTAAAGCCACACTTCATCACCAACTTCGAAACTGTGATCAACACGATGCTTGTCATGTCTCGTTTTGTACTTGGCCTGACTCTTTTCCAACTTTTCTTGCACCACCTGATGTATCGACTGAATTTGTTCAATGAACTTCTCTACCTGATCAATATCATATTTCCCATCAACAACAATATCTTTCCCAAAGATAAAATCTAAAGGAGACTTGGGAAAATAGCCAAAACTTGCCTCAAATGGCGACGTTTGCATCAAAGAGTTCTTAGCTCGATTGTACGCATGCTGAACGTAGTGTAAATGTTCATCCCAAAGTTTAGGATGCTTACTGCAATAAGCACGAAGAAGATGTACCACTATACAATTCACCACCTCTGTCTGTGGATGAAAAGCTGTGCTCTTTTTCAACTTGGTGTCCATGAGTGCCCACAAACTCGACCAAAAACTTCCAACAAATCGAGAATCCCGATCAGAAATAATGGACTTGGGAAAACCAAAATGCACCCAAACATTTTGAA
>ML830761.1:0-11841 GCA_009831015.1 Picea engelmannii | reverse complement strand
CACAAACCTCATCTAGATTCGAAGGATTAAACATAAGTATAGTATGCCTCAAATAACTATGCAAAGCACCAATATACTTGAGCAATGTTTCTTGTGAAGACAAATCAACTCCCAAAACCAAAGCTCTTCTCCTAAATTCCTGATTAAAACTTTGTACATTCTGTCCTTTTGCTTGTCTAAAATTTTGCCATTCCATGGTTGCCTTTTATTTATAAGCCAATGGATAACATTGTTTTTTAATTGCTATATTGAAATCATTCCAAGAAAGCAAAATTTTTCCATTCTTTTTCATTTCTTCCTGTGTCTTAGATTCCCACCAAATAAGTGCTGAACCATCTAATCTTAATGAAGCTAACTGAATTTTGGTTTCATCATCTTGAATCTTTTGTATTCTAGAATATACTTCAATTTGACGTATCCAGTTATCTAACTTTTCAGCGTTAACTTCTCCATTATAAATTGGCAACTCAAATTTTATATCAATCTTTAATGAAGGAATTTGCAAAGGAGTTTTACCATGCCCATTCAGAAGATGTTTCGAACTAGTAGAAGAAGAAGAAGAAGAAGATGATGGAGGAGGAGAGGGTGGTGGAGAAGCACCATTCCCTCCATTTCCGCCTGGAGTCTTGTCACCATTGCCTCCCTTATGCATTGAAGGGTTAGAGCCTTCACCCTGGGACATTATGTTCCATTCCAACAAGATCTTCATCATATCTCTCAACTCTATGATAGTTTGTCTGAGATCTTCTTCTTCAGCCGGAACACGTTCATGACTTTCTGCACGAGCCATGCTTGGTGAATGTCTCTCTGCAACTTGCGGTGAATGAATCTACTTCCTCCTTGTCGGATAAGAACTTGGCTCCACAAGTTGAACTTCTCCTCTTTTGATTTTCAACCTTGTGAGCATCAGAAACAAAACTTGCAAACAATCAAGTCTTCAAAACCAGTGCTCTGATACCAACTTGATCTAAAAATTGAAGAAGACTTGAAAAGATTAAAAAATCATTGCAAGTGAAATGTCATGTGTTTAAAGCAAATGGATCAGTTTGAAACACATAAATTAAGGATTACTTATGCAAATTACACATAGACAGCTGCATAATCATTGAACATAAACACATAAGCACAACAATTGATAAAGGAGTTCACCCCTCTTATGGACTACATATCTTGGTCCAGCTTCCAATGGATCATTATTATTAATTGCTCAAAAAGTGCTCAAAAACATGTCTTACAATGCTCAAAATGACAAACCAACTGATCCAATGGCTTCCCAGCGTCCCAAAACCCCTGTCTAGGATCTTTCGACACCTCAATCGGTTGAAAAATGAAGAAGTTAGGCCTCCTGGAAGTCTCCCTCTTCAAGCTTGCTGTCTCTAGTTCTACAATTCGCACCCCCTCTCAATGAACCTGGCTCACACACATTTTAAAGCGTATAAACCTGGCACCGGGTGCAACCGCGCCAATGGTGCAAACCGTAGGATGGTTAAGGGCACGCCATCCCCTAACCACCTCGGCACCTAGGCATATGGCGCATGTGACCGGGCGCATAGAGAATAGGTGGTTTAACAGTTATAAAACTACCCGCGCTCCTTTCCGTAGAGCCAAGGGTCATGTGGCGTATACTATAGGACCAGGGCTATGGTTAAACCCCCCACACACCAACGGTTATAACCGCATACATTGATATTACAGTCACATACTTTGGAATAAAACCACAACTATGTAATATGAACCCACGCGCTAATCGGTCGGGCTACAATATATATTGGGGTCATATGTGAATCAAACGACCACGGGCCGGGGCTAAGCCCCGGCTCAACCCCACACCAATGGTTATATACTTTAAACATAAATACATATTCGTTGGTATACATAACAAGGAATAAGCGGTGGTCCGTTGCTTGGAGGCTTGCTGCGAAGGTGCTAAGTGTGGGGTAGGTCCGAGGGTCGAACCCCGCGGACTCCCAATACAATTTTATATATGAAAACAATGAGCAAAGAATGAGCGACACGTGGTGCCCTCGGGTTGGGCCACGTTCCCTCATACTGTTCGCCAACAACGGACACGTGTCAACTCCTCATTCGCCACTGTCAACCCAATCAACATTTGACATGTCATTGGACTGTACGGCCCTGCCACATCACCGTATGGATTGTATAGACTGTACGGACAGGTACAGTCAGCATCAAACTTTTTTTTTTGCCTGTTTGGCTTGACAAACAGATCACAATATCTTCTCCATACGGAATCCGTTTGAGAAAGTAAATATACCACCGGAATCAGGAAGACGAGACATATGCAATGACACTATTTTCGTCGCATTCTGAGCACTTTTAAATTTGAGCAAAATTTGATCCCCTGATCAACTAAAACTCTAGTTGTTCACTACCTACTTCTGCTTCTTCATCTTTATAAGGGTACAAATCTGCAATGTCGAATATCGAAGAAATTTTGATGCCATCAAGTAATTTGATCTCATAATCATTTGTCCCAAATTTCCTTATGATTTGGCACAGTCCAATTTTCTTCATTTTCAATTTATTATATGTCCCTCTTGGGAACCTTTCCTTTCTCAAGTGTGCAAGGATAAAATCACCAACTTTGAAATAAAGTTGTTGTCTTTGTTGATATGTTCTTCACTTATACTCCTGGCTTGAGTTCTGCAATTGCTCCTTCACCTAGCTGTGAAGCTCCCTATTTGCCTCGGGAAAATCTTCTGCATTAGCACTCCTAGTTTCGTTCTATTCTGAATCCCTCAATTCATAAACTCCCCTTGGTTGCATTCAATAAACATTTTGAAATGGACTCTGCCCCATGCTTATTTTTATTGAATCATTATAAGAAAATTCTTCCTGTGGCAGAATGTTGTCCCACTGACTTTGATGTTCAGTCACCAAAATTCTCAGCAAGTCTCCCAAACTTATGTTGACAACTTATGTTTTTCCATCCACCTGAGGATGATAAGCTGAACTGAACGACAAGTTCATTCCTAGCTTTTTCCATAAGGTTTTCCATAAATGTCCCACAAACTTGGTGTCTCAATCCGAAACTATGCTCCTTGGTAAGCCGTGAAGTCGAATGACTTCTTTGAAAAATAGATTCGCAATGTGAGTTGTGTCACTGGTTTTCTGACATGGTATGAAGTGTGCCATTTTAGAAAATCTATCTATTACCACAAAGATTGAATTGAACCCTCTTTATGTTCTCGGCAGCCCCAATATGAAGTCCATGTTTACTGCATCCCACAACCTCTTAGGTATGGGTAACGGTTGATATAAGCCTGCATTCTACCTCTTTCCTTTTGAATGCTGACAAATTCTACATCTGTCCATGAATCTTTTGATGTCTACTCTCATTCTTGGCCAAAAATATGACTCATTTAACTTTGAGAATGCCTTGTCATGACCGAAATGCCCAGCCAATCCTCCACTGTGTTTCTCCTTCAACAAATTCTCTCTCATGGAGCATTTTGGAATACAAAGTTGATTACCCTTAAACAATAATCCTTCCTAGATCATGTATTCTATCCATTGACTTTTGTCCTTGATAATTGGATTCTCAGCTGCTTCATATGCCTCCTTAAAATCGGGATCATCTGTGTACATTTCCTTGAGGTTATCAAAACCCAAAGTTTTGACTCTGAACTCCTGCAATAGAAAACATTTCCTTCTCAAAGCATCAACAACTTTGTTAGCAGTTCCAGAAATATGCTTAGTTACTAAAGTAAATTTTTTCATGTATTCAACCCATTTAACATGTCTTTGATTCAACTTCTCCTGTTGAGTCACAAATTTCAAAGCATGATTGTCACTATATAAGACAAACTCCTTAGGAATCAAATAGTGTCTCCATTTCTTCAATGTCTGAATAATAGCATAGAATTCCTTATCATATGTGGAGTACTTCATTTTAGCTTCATTCAGCTTCTCGCTGAAGTATGCTATCGGTCTATCTTCTTCGCTTAAGACTTCCCCTATTGCAAATCCACTTACATCACATTTTACCTGAAATGTCCTCTAGAAATCAGGCAACACCAAAATTGGTTGTTCTGTAATTTTCTTCTTCAACAAATTGAAGATTTTCTCTGCTTCTTTCGTCCAGTGAAAATATTTATGTCTTTTCTTCACTGGGTCCATCATTGGTACGCTAATTCCACTGAAATTCCTAATGAACTTCCTGTAGAAACTAGCCAATCTGTGAAAGCTTCGAACCTCAAATACACTCTTTGGTGATGGCCAATTCTTAATCACCTCCACTTTATCTGGATCCATCCTCAACTTATCTGCAGAAATAAAAAAACCCAAATACATGAGCTTTGTCTTCATGAATGAGGATTTCTTCATGTTTATCAGCAACTTCTCTTGTTGTAGCCTCTTCATCACTGTAGTCAAATGTTTCATATGCTCTTCCTCTATTTTACTGAAAATCAGTATGTCATCAAGATACACAATGGAAAATTTTCCGATGAAATCCTTCAGGACTTCATTCATTAATCTCATGAAAGTTATCGATGCATTTGTTAAGCCAAACAACATAACAATCCATTCATAAAACCCTTCATTGGTCTCGATTGTTTTCCTCCATTCATCACCTTCTCTCATACGAATCTGATGATATCCACTTTTCAAATCAATCTTCGAAAAAAAAATTGCTCCACTCAAGAAATCCATCAAATCATCCATTCTTGGCAATGGGAATCTATACATGATGGTAATCGTGTTAATTTCCCTTGAGTCTATACACATCCTCCAGCCTCCATCTTTCTTTGGACTGCGAACTATTGGAACAACACATGGAATCAAGCTCTCTCTAATCAACCCCTTGTCCATTAAATCTTGGACCTATCTCTTGACCTCTTCATTCTCCTACGGTTATAGTTTGTACGCTGCTTTGTTTGGTAAACTAGCTCCTGGTATAAGATCAATGTGATGACTTATACTTATGATAGGTGGCAACGAACGAGGTAGTTTGTCCACTACTATGTCAACAAATTCTTCCAGTAACTTCTGGATCTCCTCTGGTAGATCATCCACTCTTGTGCTAGTCAAAAAAATTCTAGGTTTCCTGACCACAATGAATTGTGGATCTTCCTTCTTCTTAACCTCCTTAAGAAGTTCCTTCCCACTCATGAGAAGTACAATGTTGCTTACCTCTGGTTTAACCTCTTTGTCCTTAATCGACAACAACATGTGAGTTCTCCCATTCTTCTCTAGGGTATATGTGTTCTTCCTCCCATCATGAACCACATTCCTGTCATATTTCCACGGTCTACCCAGCAATAGATGACAAACATCCATGGGAATGACATCACACAATATATTATCGTTATATCCTCCTATTTTAAATTCAACTAAACATTGTTTAGTGACATTTACCTGATGTCCTTTTTGTAGCCACGAAACTCTGTATGGATTTGGATGTTCAATAGTCTCCAGCTCCAGCTTTTCTACCATCTCGGTAGAAATGATATTGTCTATGATACCACTGTCTACGATGACTTTGCATACCTTGTATTTGGTCTTGCAAGTAGTCCGAAAAAGGCTGTTCCTTTACACTGGATTCTCCACCTCTTTTTCTCGCGTTAAGAGAACCTTTCTCATCACTATTGATCTTCTGCCTTCAGCATCCTCTGCCTCAACATTTCACCTCTGTGCTTCAGCTATGTGAGTCTCACCTCCTTATTTCTTCTTATCTAGAAATTCATAAGATTTGTGTCCATTCTTTCCACATGTGAAGCATTTTATTACTCCACCTCTGGCTCTTCCTCTTCCTCTAGTGTGAGGAAAAGTGTTGTTATCAACATACTGTCCTCTCTATTCAGTATACTACCCTCTCTATGAGCTTCCACCTCTTTCAGGTTGAGGTTGAGGTTTCTTCCACTCTTCCTTAGGATTATGACTCCTATCTTGGACAATTGTTTTTCCTGTAGGCTGACTTCTGCCTCGACCTCTCTGACTTTTCTTTTGGCTCATCTTAACTTCATCCTTTAGAGACATCTGATAAGCATCTTCTACAATCTGAATGATCATCATGCTCATCTCATCCTGAATGTCATATCTCAGACCATTCATATACCTAGCAACCTTTTCATCATCACTTTCGCAATGACCTGCCCTGATGTTTAGCTTGTAGAACTCTTCAGTGTACTCCTTCACTGACATCATCTTCATATTCTGTCTCAAATTCTGCATCCTTCAAAATAGAGTAATTTGATAATCTTTGGGTATGAATTTTTCCTTCATCTTTGTGACCATCCTATCCCAACTTCTGATTTTCTACTTGCCCTTGAAGCGTCTGTCAGCTTGCAGTTCATCCCACCACAATGCTACATGTCCTTTCAATCTTGTGACAACATGTTTGACCTTCTTGTATTCCTTGACATCTTCATAGTCAAAATACGTGTCCATAGCTCTAATCTAGTCTAGAAGTTATTCAACATCTAGGTTTCCCTCATATACTGGAATGTCCATTTTTTCTCTGGCACTCATTCTTGCAAAAACCATAATCAAGCGTTCATTTGCTGCAACTTATTGTCGTTCATGTCCAGCTTCATCTTCACTTCCATATTCACTGACATCTCCAACACCGGCTATTCGCCTCTTTTTTATTTCCACGTCCATGAGTCTAGCGTGTATGTTATGCATCTCTCTTTCTATGGCTGTATAAAGCACCTTCCTACCCCTTTCACTTGGCATTTCCCTCTCCTCTGGCAGATCGGGTGTTTTCTTGTCTCTTCTTCTCGGTGGCATGGTGAATCTTTCTTTTCCTTGCTACAGAAAGCAAAGAAATATTTATGGGCTCTGATACCACTTGATGCAGTAACTCCTCGGCCCTCGGGTCGAAGTCCGCTCACAGGATCGTTCTTTATCTTCTTTGAGCCAAAATGGCTCTTTCGATTCCTTCCTAAAATCTCTTTCCTATCGATCCATAGGTCCTTTTCAGAATCTACCCTGTGCAAACAACATTAGGTGCGAGCTCCACCTTCTCCGTGCGACCACAGCGCTATGACCAAGGTCTAATCCCAAAGGCGCTTGTTGCAACTCGCAATATCATGAGTTCACGAGTCTAAACTCTTGACTCTTCCTTCCCAATATTTCGATACCCGATATCATGAAATGGGTATAGCTCCCTTCTGTTAGTTCCCTCTGCGCATCACTGCCGGCTAGGCTAAATGCTAGCTCATGGTCGCAAGTTGAAGGGTTGAGCCTCTGTTCTCTTCCCGTGTGAACCTACGACACTTGAAAGTCAGCGAGGGTTGACCTTCCCTTTGCACTTCTCGCAACTCGCCACTTCACGAGTTGTGGCATCAAGCTCTCGTGCTCTTATCCCACGAATCCCCGAGACGCGAGAAGTCAATGAAGTGTTGACTCCTTTAACTAGGTGACACGGGTCTGCCTGTTTATCACCCGGGCCCACCTTGCGGTTCTTCCATGTGTCTCTTGTGCCTAGATTTGACACTTCGCAACTTTTCTCCTTGAGTGTTGCCTCCTTTGTATCTTGACACCCGAAGTGCCAAGATCTCGAACTCCTCATTACTCCCTATCGCAACTCACGACTTCGGGACTTTCGGGACAAAAATCTCGACCTCCTATCTTCTGAAAAGTCAAAATGCTGAATTCTGCACTTTATAAATGAGGGTCCCACAACATAACTTCTCACCCTGACATGACTTCGCCTTTCACGATCTCACGATTCTTGGTGCAAGGTTTTCGACCCTTCAGCTCACGAATCTATGAAATGAGAGTTCATGAGTGATCCAATGGCCCTTGTCGACTTTGATCCTACGGTCCAATTTCTCTTGAGCTTGCACTTGAAGAATACTTGTTGCAACTTCCCTACTCCTCTACAAGATCTGACAGAAATTAGAATTTCGCGAATTCTCCATGGAGAATTTCGACTGTCCAATTCCTCCTTGACAATTCCTATGAGATGAACAATGTATTCCTTCACGAAACTTGTCCACCTACAAAACAACTTCGGCATGCCTCCTTCCAACACTTCAAGGCACTATCCCTCTTGAGCTTCTCTTCGATAACTTCAAAGAGTCTTTCCCTCCTGAGCTTTCTTGAAAATCCTCAGGTACTCCTACGGATAACTTATGCATGCACTCCTTGCAGTGCTTCTTCAAATACGCTCTAGCATTTGAACCTCTTCGACTCTGTGCACTTCCTGTGACAACAATCCTTCAATAATTTCCCTCAGGTTATAACTCTAAGAATCTACTCGGAATACGCACACTTTGCACGGATCCTGTGCTTAACTTTCACTTCTGTGAGAATGAGAACACGGTTATCCCTCCTGAGCTTTCAGAGATAAAACTCTAAACCCTTGTCAATGCACTCCTTGTGGACAAACTCCACTGCACTCCTTGCAGGAATTTTACTCGCTCAAGTTGAGAAACAATTGAAACTCATTCCTTACTCTCTCTCTCTCAAATTTCAAACATTCAACAAGAAATCATCCATACCTAGCATAACAACAGATGCATAATAGAAAGAGTAAAGTAGCTATAAGCATAGCATTCAACATACATACAAAGAGAATGTCACAGCACCATAAGTCTGAATCAAAGCTTCATGTATTAATTCAGGACTTATGTACATGGGTGTTTTTAAATACAATTCTCTGCTTCTTCTCTTCTTTGTGCTCTATGCTCGATTGGTCATGCTAATGTTAAAATTATACAAGATGAGGGTGTCTATAGTCAATTTTCCCTCCTACGCTCTAAACTATCTAATCTGCATTTAAATATACCTACTCACATTAATTATGTATTAATGCCTTCACCTACTACAGATGAGAGTGGATCACTCAAGATCTGCTTACAATATCTAAGTGTGCTTCCTCTTAACTATTACATCAACATCTGCACATTTATTTCAAAACATCTCAAAACACTTTTGCAATGTGTTGAAATGCGTTGGTGCTTGTCCCAGCTATCTTCTGCCTTCACGCTTGCTTGTTGTTGGCGATGCTCCTGCATCACAATGTTTTCCTTAGCTGGTGGGATGCATCCTCGTCAAGAGATAAAAATATGAAGATAAAACATAGGAAATACTAACAAGCATACAATTGTGTGCTTTTTAGTATGAACTTTTAGAATTAAAATGATATTTTAGATCCAAAATATGTACCTAGACACAAATCCTCCAAAAACGTTGTATGAAAATAAACTATTCATTGAAACAATAATTGAAATCAGGTTGCATGAAAATGAATGGTTCATTGAGACAATAATATAAAAGGAAAATAAATCTTTCCATACATTTCAATTTGCATCCATATAAGATAATAAGACAAATAAGAGTCGAGAAAAAAGAATATGTCACCAAAAATTATATTCACTGGGTGGAAAACTAAATAGTTTTTTCCTTCAAAGAAAATCCAAATCCTTATACTTGACACCCCCCAAAAATAAACCCTTTTACATTCACAAGTTCCTATATTTATCCTCATCGAGAGAGGGTTCGATTACCTAGCTAGGATATAAGTCCTAAAGTTCAACTTTACATTACAACTAGATCCTGCAGACACAACTTGATTGTTACTTCCTAATTATAACTTGTAAATGTTTCTTTTAACTGAGTGGAGATTAGTTCAATTGTCAGTTCCTAGGGATAAATACCCCATAAATTTGACCTTAATAAAAAAATTTCTCTAATAAAATATAGCAATTTATTACAAGTGGCAACACTACCTCTAACTAAAATAAAAAAGATCTATTAGTGAAACTGGAACTGATGTTGATAATTGAAGTGAAAAATATGCATAAAAAATTCCTTCATATGTTGTAACTGGAAGTTGAATTCCCCATTAATCCTCATTCATGCCAATAACTAGAGAAAAATCCTGAAAAGTGGTAGAATAAACTTACACAGGTCTCAAATTCCTTTACCTTTTGACAACAATTTTTTTTTAGATAATCTCTTTCAATAAAATGTAGGTTTTCTCGTGTTTCTTTTGTAGATTCTGATATTTTTTCTGTAGCTTTGTGTGTTGTAGCTGAAGAGCATGGTTTTGTTGCTGAAGATTTTGGATTTCCTACCTAATGTCATCATTTTGTTTCTTGAGAGCTTGCACCTTGTGGTTGTTGTCACTCATGTCTCTATTAGCTTCAATTTTTGGCTTGACTTCTGCCTTTACTTTGCTACCAACCTTGAACCCATTCTCTTCCTCAGAAACACGTTTATTGAGGTAGATGGAAAGCTTGGATTTCCTTTGTATCATTTCATATTTATACCTTTTGTCAGGTCTTTTATCAGTGGTCTATTTCAAAGGTTTTTACACCATTAACATTTTCCATTTTATCTCTGGTTTGAAATCCTATAAACTATTCTCAAGGACCTGTTCTATATCTGGGATTATGTCATCAAAGTCATGCTTAGGGTCTGGGTCGATCTCCACCACATCTGGTTATATATAAAAAATGCACTGTGTTTTCAAAACAATAGATATGGAACCTGAGGTATCCCCTTCAATGCATTTTTTCCTTGACTTATCCGCTATCATCCCCTCCAATGTATGTATATCCATCTCCTCCATATTGGAAAGTTCGAAGAGGTCTTATTCAGTATCATGATACTCAATCACTATGGGATTTGTCTCTTTTAAGGATGGATCAAATAGTGCCTTGGAATTCAACCGCAATTATTTTGTGAGTCTTGGTTTTTTGTTTGGTGTGCTGGGAATTTCGGGAACCTGGCTCCCCTTCCTTTTTTTTCTTTGTTTGGTGACAGGGGAATCTTTGAGTGACACAAATTATGATTCCACAATATCAATACCAGCCTGCTCAATCCTCCTATGTCTTGTTTTTTTTTTTATCTTGGGAGTTATGTCTTCCTACAAAGTAGTTGCCATAGGTTTATCCTCAGCATGTTCAGGATACAATTGGCATGTTGGACTGGCCTGTTATTTTTCCTATATGATCTATTTTTTGAAATATACCCTGCCACATTCCCTTTCCCTATTATTTTGTGTGGAGGACATCAATTTTCATCAAGGAGTTTCCTCCCTTGGTGGAGTGATTGATCTTGCTTTTCTTGATTGAGTCCTCCCTTATTTAGGTGAAGTCTTCTCCTTGTCTCATTGGGTAGCTTTGGATGCACTCATAGGTTAATGAGAAACCATAGCTACTTGGGAAACATCATTCTATTGTTATTCCTATTGTTGAATAACCTCGTGTTCTTCTTGTAACCCTAAAGACACCAGAAAATCTATCCAGGGCATTTCCAATTTGTTCAAAGAAAAGAGAACCAATATTTTAATGAACCCCTGGTGATATAGGCTTGTATGAGAAGATTCTAGGTAATTCCTTATTCTCTTAGACATTTTCGTTAAGATCTTAAGAAAATAGAATGGGAGGTTTGGTTGCTTGTCACCATTTAAGTGCATGAGGAATCTAATGTGATAACAGTGAATGATTTATAATCTACCTCCTCCAGTGATATATCTTTGAATTGAAAACAACATACCTCTCCACTCTTATTTAAGCCAAAGGATCGAGATTCCCTATATCCATTCAGGGTTTTGATGCTTTGCCACCAGAAATTTATTGTGGACTTCAACTAGGAATATTCCCTTTTAAAACCATCTCTCACCACTAATCAGGAGAGTCCATACCCCATTGACGAAGTGAACTATAATGTCAATGGTTGTGTCCCTGAGTTGAGTCTGAAACCCATCAAAGTTTTGTGCGAATATTAGGGCCACTCCCATGTGATGTTCATTGAAGGAGCATATAAAGTCAGACCATTCTCCTCTGCTAAATATATATCTTATTTCTGGTATAACATCAAATAGTTCAAGCCATGTTGGTTCTGTTCTATTCAATTTATTGC
>ML830760.1:47817-61876 GCA_009831015.1 Picea engelmannii | reverse complement strand
ATTAGTTACCCAACACATTTAGGTTACCAATAATACTATTGCCTAACCTATCCAAGTAAAATACTTTACCCAATGGATCTACTCAATATTTCACAAAATGAACAAACAAGCAATATCACCTCATGTGCATGAAGTAACAAGACTACTCTTTGTTGCTTCAAAAATCCTCTAAAGCCTTTGTATTAACAAAAATAAAAGTATTGGAGCAATAAGTGGCTCCAACAATCTCAAGAGAAAAGTGGGAGGAAGCAAGATGACCAAGAGATAGAGAGAGAGAGAGATGGGGCGAAAATCCAGTAGCATAACAATAGCTCAAGGAATGGTGATCAAATGAGGGAGGGAGGGGTCATATCTGTACCTCAAGATGAAAAATGATCCCCCTTGGATCATTTCAAAGTGTCACACCCAATCCAAAAGAGAGAATCTGAAGAGGAGGGGCGCACCATCTAGGGTTTGGACATGGATTGGTGAGGTGGAATGAGTTGTAGAGGGTGGGGCCACACAAAGGAGTGAGGTGGGAGGCTAGGAAGAGCACACCTCATGAGGGTGGGGCAACACAAAGGAGTGAGGTGGGAGGCTAGGAAGGGCGCACCTCATGAGGGAGGGTCCCACAACTCAAAATATTTCAAGTTGTAATGTTTTCCCAAGCTAGGGGGGCGCAAATCCCCTAGGGAGCGTGAGGGTTTGAGTTGATGAGTGGGTAAGGGGGTGTGTAAAGGTTAGGAGGTGGGTTGGGTAGGTTAGGAATCATCTCTCTCACCTTTATCCATCTTTACTTTACCTCCTTAGCTCAAAAATTACAAAATTGGCATTTTCCTATGTCAAGACTTAGCAATTAAAATTGTTGTTTTAACTGATTGAGACTCCTAGTGGACAAACACCTAGCAAAAGTTGTCCGACTGAGATGAAACTTGGTCCAAGGGTGTAGGGGGTCTCATTCCATTTATTTTGAGCACAAATAACCCTATAAAAATCCCAAGGACCTAGTTTTTACAATATTTGCTCAAAAATAATTAATTAATTAAATAATTAAAATTCCAGGCTTAGGAAAAATTAATTAATTTAATTAATTAAAAAAAACTATCTAGACTCGATGGAATTTTGTGAAACTTTCTAAGATGTCATACATGGTGATTTACATCATTCCTAAACACTAGCTACCAGAGGATGAATTCATTAGAACGCCTTTCACCACTTTGGAGGTTTTATTGCTGGTGGGAGGGAAAAACTCAAGGGAAATTAATAAGGCTTGAAAAGCCAAATTAATAACCCGAGGATAAAAAAAAATCAATGAAAGGAACTCTCCTAATGAACAAATCCTAAGATAACAGACTTAACTATGACCCATGCAAACCTGTTACACTATTAACCCACGCAGGGGTGCAGAAATTCCAATTACAAAAATATGTGTCGGAGGCCAAAAATGCCTTGTAGAACCAAATAGTCTTCGACATGTTAGAATCTGATGATGCATATCTTCATGGTACATGGATTTGACGCCCTAGTTGAATAGGCGGTCAACGTCTGGCTCCACATGGGGACGCGTGTTTGATCTTCACACTTGGGAAGGAGAGCATACGAGAATCCAGCATCTACAAAACAAAGTGCTCACCAATACCCAACATAAACATACACATATGACAAAACTAAATGCTATAAACAACAATTACATAAAGAGATAACTATTGCACAACATATAAAATTACAAAATGAAACTTTGATACAAAAATAAATCTAAGTACATAATAACATAATGAAATGAAATAATACAAAACTGAAATACAAGGGGAAGGGTTAGAGATATGTTACAAAGGGTGTCCCTTTGGACACCAAGTTTCCATATGAAGAAATTCTTCAAGGAGGGGTCCTCTCACTAGCATGTCTGACTTTATGTCATCCCACTAGCTGAGAAGAGTTGCTAGAAGACTGATACACTTTATGTTGACTTCTAATTGTTCCATGTGAATCCTAGTTTTTAACCTTAGGCCACTTAAGACAATCCTCCTTAAAAAATTTCTGATGGGTTTCCATAGGTGCCAAGTGCAAAGTCTGTGAACTTAATTTTTCCTTAAAATGCTTGGCATATCTTTTACTAGGGATGATATACTTTACTTTATCAATATTAACCTTATCACCCTTATCAATTCCCATCAAGTCTTCATTACTTATTCTATCTTTTACTTTTCCCATTTCTGAAAAATAAGGAGGGTGTGGCCCAAGAATTCCATCTGACTTGTTTTGACATCTAACTGATTCTGTTGATGAAGGTTGAGACGATACAATATTTTCAACTGATAAATCCAACTCTCACTTTAATTCTGAAGGAGGCAAATCATTATCTATCTTATCCGTATTTTCCTCAAGAAAAATCCCATCAAATGTAATGTCCCCACTTTGGGACATCATCACAGTGCAAAGGTTTATGATAAGTAGAGTAGCCAGATGGGTGTTATAGTGCGTACAGGGGTTATTGAGAGGCATTGTGAGGTCCAGCTGGCATTTCTCATGATATCTCATCATTATGAGCTATTCCACACAGGTTGGCTTTGGTTTCGTTGCATTCCAATGATTTCCATGATTTTGACTATCTTGAGCTATAAGTCAATGAAATTCACTAAAGAGGTCATTTTGGGCACATTACTTCGAGGAACCTCTTAGTGTAATAGCTCATTGGAATCGAGAGGAGTAACACTACAGGATGGGATGGATATGAGTGACTTTCAGTGGCCAAGGAAGCCACAAGGAGAGATAAGGATCTTTTTAGAGGTAAAAAGGTTAATTAATTAATTAATTAATTAAATATTAATAAAATGAAAGTCACTTTGGAGGGACAAGGTGAGCCAAAAAGTATAAAAGGAAGGCAAGGGCCTCTACTCTATCATTCATGTATGATCATATTTTCATATCTGTCTTCTAGCTAGTGAGCCTAGCATTGGGGGTTTTGAGGGTTTTGACTTAACAAACCCTAGAGGACGATTCAGTGGTGAAAGATTCCACCTAGCTAGTCCCAAGCTTGGTCTTGGAGATGCAATATGCTCCCACACCATTCTAGTTCCAGATCTACTCAGTTGCAGGAGGATTGCACATCAGTTACTTGTGCAGATAGAGAGAGGGCACACCAGTTGGGGGTTTCCAGCAAGGGGGGCACACCATTCTTGGAGAGAGATTCATTGTAGGTGATTGGCAAGGATTTTGGAGATTCTATCACCTAGGTATTCATTGCAGGGCTTTGGACATCAGATCTAGTCCATTCTTGAGGAGTTACCATGGCTAGATCATCATCTACAGGTTGAGACAGATTTGGGAGAGAGAGGACGATTTGGTGATTCAGTGATTTGCAGATATAGGAGGATATACCTCATATCTGACCTTGAAACTTCTTACAGGGGTTTGTAACTACCTGATCTATCATTTTGGAGAGTTTCAGGAGGTTTGGAGGCCTCATTCACCTAGGCCGAATTATCTAGGGTTTCAGGCATCTAGGGGGACGCACCATTCAATGGAGGAGTTCAGATCCACAGGGTTTGAGAGTGACTTTGGAGATTCGGGCACCTGGGTTGTCCTTACAGTTGCCCAATCTATCATCTAGCATATTTCTTGGGGTGATTGGACACTTTTGGCAATATGACCGAATTGTTGAGGAGCTTCAGCATTCAAGCAGGATGTGGCATCATCCAGTTAGGGTTTCTGCACTTCATACGGCCAGATCTACCTTGGTATTGGTCTTCATCTCTTCTCCAGCCTTTGGAGGCTTATTTTGTATTTTCAGGAGCTTTTTGTAGCAGCTCATACTTCTATCTTGGAGACATCTGTTGAGCATTCTAGATCGACATCTTCATTGTAGCAGGTTCCTCTAATTCATGAATAAAAGCATATTTGAGATGTTTTGGCTTGTCTATCATATTGTATATGGTTGAGGCATGTTCCATGGTTGTCTCTTCTTGTTATTTGTTGCATACATTCATATAAACACATCAGTAAACCCTAAGGCCGAAATCAAGAGGCCATTCAACAAGTAAACACATCTAAACAAGTAATTCAACAAAGTGTTTGACGAACTTCCACAACCAGAAAAGTTTTAAAAAGACACCAAAACCGTGATGATCCTTGCATAATGGCTTGGGATCGTTACAGTGGTTTCAGAGCTTAGATTCCTACCAGCCAGTGGGGATTAGCAGAGTTACAATGAATATGGATATTGTTAACAGGATTGAGGAGTGTGCGAAGGAATATGAAACCATTAATAATTTCAGGGGTCTATTAACATTCCATGGTTCCTATCCTATAAAAATCCTAGTTCGAACAAAAAGAAGATTGCAAGTTGGGTCAAGATAAGGGAGGAAATCGGAATGGTCAGAGAAGCCTTTCGGAGGACCCCCATGCCCATTAGAAACCCCACACCCAGTAGGAGCACACAAATTTGCTACAGTTGCAAGGTATCTCTGTGCCTCGGGACTCTACCTTAGAGGCTAGTGATGGTGACTCTTGCATGGAGGCTAGTGATGCATGCACACTTGAGGAGGATAGTGACCCTTGCACATTGGATAGACAGTCAGATGGACAGGATGATAGCACCAGTACCTCAACAGACTTATCACATGGTGTGGATGACCTTACACCCCGGCAAAGTGGTGACACTAGTGAGGATTCACACGTGTTAGTACCTAGAGATGATGAGCTTCCTTTGATGGTCGTGACGCATCTGTCATCTTTTCAGACATCCATGATAGGCACATCACAGGAGGATATCAGTAGCATGTCATATATGATGGATGAGCCTTGTGTGAGGGATGCACACCATGGACGCATGGATCCATAGATCCAGGAGGAGACACAGGACGTGCAAGTAGTTGATCCTACACTTATAGGTCAACATGAGGATATTGAGTCACATCTTTTGGAGGCTCCATTAGTTGAGCATATTATGGATGTTGACAGGTTGATGGAGCACTTACTTCCAGGATCGGCCTGCATTGATGAGGATGCACTCTTCAGGAGTCAGGATGACCATAGCACGTGTCTGGATACATGGGATTCAGGTGCAGATCATAATAGCAGGTTGAGTGCACAGAAGGATACGACTGTCGATACAAGATACTGTGTGATTCAAGGGGAGATACCATCTAGTGATGGGGTGCAGTGGCATACAGGAGTATCCAACAACACAATAGACAATGGACAGTTCAACACGTTATCCTATGCAGAGGGTGTTTTTGGGGATTCCATAGTTGACATTAGCAGGATTGACACTAGCAGTGAGGGGTTGGAGATGGCACCTTAGCATGACCATGATCAGGAGTCACACTAATTAGCATCACAGTTGACAGTTAGTGAGGCTATGATCATGGAATCCAATAGACGTATTGATGACATGCATGCAGTGATGGAAGATTACTGTTGGCGAGCATCAGTGGCACATGGTAGTTCAGATGAAGGAATTGCTATGGATGATTTTCATACTCTCAGGGAGAGAGTATCTGTGATGAGGACTGACTACCATCAGTTGTTGGCTGACAAAGATACCTATTGAGGGTTGGTGAGATGTATCATGAGGCTTTGAGGGAGCCGGAGTTGGAGATGGACCGACTCACTCAGGAGTTGGAGAGAACTCGAGGATTCTTCAGAGGCCCACTTACTGCCCTTCAAGAATTAGAGTCCAGATCAGAGGAGCTCCTTGGGGAGATTCGTCATAGGTCCACTTCACCTATCATGGTAGACACTCAGATATATCATTTAGTCATGTTACTAGGAGATGTTGATGATCTAGCAGAGGAGCACCAGTTGATGGGGGACACTTCCATTTGTGTTCCGAGAGCAATTGATCTCCATGTAGAGGTTTATCCAACAATTAGTCCAGGATCTACGATGCAGTAGGAGTCTACGAGAGACGACATGAGTATTCTAGAGCATACAGTGGTGAGTGATAGCTCACAGGAGCATGCCGATATGTATGGTGGGATTCATAGGGGTATAGTTCCTTGCAGGGAGGAGACACACTTAGGGGAGTATGTAGATGTCACTCCTCTACATCAGCACATAGTTGGGGGAGATCACCTTCACCATTTCAGTAGTTGCATGGGATATGAGAGATGGAGGTTTTTTGAGAAGCACTTAGAGGAGTTACTTCAGGTTGTACCTGATGATTGGGATTTAGTGATGGCTACAGGCATGTAGTTATCAGGGGTATAGGTAGACGTGCTTTTGGTCGAATCCTTGGGATTGACCAAGATAGGTGGTATCTGAGTCTGCCATGGGATCCGAGAGACTAGTTGATTAGCGAGGTGTTTCACTACATAGTGACCTAGGTTGCACCAGAGAGCCACACACTCCACCAGGGGTCAGTTTGGAGGGGGTCTGCAGGGATTTGTTTGATAGAGCGAGGCAACTTTTCACTCTTGATCATCATGATTGGATATGGATATGGGTGGACAAGTACCTCTTCTACATAGATACCTTTACAGATATAGTTTCTGGACAGTAGGTCCAATGGCCACAGGGATTTCATCTTGAGGATCTAGTATACATATAGGGAGCAGTCAGGCAGGGTCATCATAGTGCAATGTCAGCATGGGGATCTTCGACAGAGGTTAGCATGGGACCCAGGGATTGCAGGGTTGAGAATTTCACTGACTGACAGGGGCGAGTGGACTGACTTCCCATTGATCTTCAGTGTTGATGGGAGCACATCGCTTGAGGGTTTCTCACAGAGGTTTTGCAGTACCTCATTCTGTCATCAACATGTGCAGTTGATGGAGGCCGTGTTGATCTTGATAGTAGCTTGGAGGATGGACTCATTCCGAGATGAGGCCATGTGTCATATGCAGGAGACACACAGATTTGGTTTATTTTAGGATTATGCTTTCCAGGGGCTAGCAGTTCATGACTTGTCATGGGACCCAGGGGGCAGAGTGTATGAGTGTTCATCTTTGTATGGGTTCTACTATGTATCCCACAGGTGGAAATGGGATCCTGGTATTTTACTTGGAGGGATTTGGGTATTGCTTGAGGACAAGCAATTTTCTAGCAGGGAGGACTGTAATATCCCCACTTTGGGACATCATCACAGTGCAGAGGTTTATGATGACCAGAGTAGCCAGATGGATGTTATAATGAGTACAAGGGTTATTGAGAGGCATTGTGAGGTCCAACTGGCATTTCTCATCATATCTCATCATTATGAGCCATTCCGCCTTCCCTTTCTTTGGTTCTGTTGCATTATGATGATTTCCATGATTTTGACTATTTTGAGCTATAAGTCAATGAAATTCACTAAAGAGGTCATTTTGGGCACATTACTTGGAGGAACCTCTCAGTGTAATGGCTCATTGGAATCAAGAGGAGAAACACTACAGGATGGGATGTCTAGAAGTGACTTTCAGTGGCCAAGGAAGCCATAAGGAGAGATAAGGAGCTTTTCAGAGGTAAAAAGGTTAATTAATTAATTAAAGTGATTTAATTAATTAATTAAATATTAATAAAATGAAAGTCACTTTGGAGGGACAAGGTGAGCCAAAAAGTATAAAAGGAAGGCAAGGGCCTCTACTCCATCATTCATGTATGATCATATTTTCATATCTGGCTTCTAGATAGTGAGCCCAACATTGGGGGTTTTGAGGGTTTTGACTTAACAAACCCTAGAGAACGATTCGGTGGTGAAATATTCCACCTAGCTGGTCCCAAGCTTGGTCTCAGAGATGCAATACGATCCCACACCATTCTAGTTCCATATCTACTCAGTTGCAGGAGGATTGCACATCAATTACTTGTGCAGATAGAGAGAGGGCGCACCAGTTGGGTGTTTCCAGCAAGGGGGGCACACCATTCTTGGAGAGAGTTTCATTGCAGGTGATTGGCAGGGCTTTTGGAGATTCTATCACCTGGGTATTCATTGCAGGGATTTGGACATCAGATCTAGTCCATTCTTGAGGAGTTACCACGGCTAGATCATCATCTACAGGTTGGGACGGCTTTGGGAGTGTTAGCGTCGGAAGTCACTCCTGGATTTCTTGCAGGAGTAGAGCCCGACACCCATCAGTTTAATGTCACGATTTTTTTATAAAGGGGTGATCGAATGGAGATAAAGACTCGAGGAAATATTACTCTAACTCAGGGACTGGGTCTAGAATGTGTGGGACAAAGGAGGTCTTGATCCAACTTCAGCCAGTGGGTTGATTAAAAGATGATCAGGTGGAAGACTTGATAAGAAAGGTGAACAAACAACTTTGGGCAACAGGCTTTCAGCAGTTTGCGGAAGAAAGAATCTGAATGCAAGATCCGCTTGGTTCAGGGTCTCAAGAAACTGAAAGGGGACTTGACTAGATCCTCCAATTCCAAGTCACTCAACGCTGAGAAAATCACAAGGACTGATTAAAGACAACACAACCATTACAGTGATCCATTACAACATCATCCTATAACGGCTGCAGCTCGACTGGATCCTCCAATTCCGAGTTGTTCTAACACAGTTTAACAAAGACGTAAAAGAAACTGGCATTCATAAGACAAGAAGTCTCAAAAGTTCATACATCACCAGAGTATCAGTGCTTCATTAAAGCTTTACAACCGGGAGCTCAGCTCAACCATAGATCCTTTGAAAAATATCAAAACTAAGTATATATACTCCTAAAACATTTTCCCAACAGAGGCGTCTTAGACTTTCAGGATGGGGCATCTCTTCAATCAAATCTGGCCTGCACTCCTCTGTCATACGCCACCTTAACTCTGCATGGCCCATGCTAATGGGTAGTTGATCCCTTAAATGTCAAATTAGCGTGCGCAGACTTCCCTGGTGAGTCGAGGACATCAACATGGCTTCTGTGGGAAAACCAGTACAGAGGACCATCTCGGGCAGGCTTCCTGCCAGGAAATCCATACCTTGCAATTAATAAGTGAGGCGAGGTTTCAACCACCCTCTCTCTTCTTCATTCACTCCAAGCAGGTATCAGGATGGAGATCAAGTTGAACTGGAACCTAGAGAACACAGTGATCCCTTTTGCAGCTAAACTCGGCGCTTCGACCTTTTGCGTGGTTCTTTCTATCACCCCCAAGTGACCACGGGTTGTGACCTTGTGCCTATCTTCAAAGGCGCTTTCGGCATTTCGCGCCTTGCGGTTGAGAGGAGCTAGTCTTCGATCTTCAAAGTTTTGAGGGGCGAGAAGGTGAGGAGCCTAATCGAACACCACGTGTCTCTCTGGATGGACGGCCTCGATCATCTTGGCAATACTGTGGGCCCGGGTCCTGGACGCTTTCAGCGCCTCGCGTCTCGCAGCTGGGAGGAGCTAGTCTTCGATCTTCAAAGTTGCGAGGGGCGAGAAGGCGAGGAGCCTAATCGTGCACCACATGTCCCTCTGGATGGATGACCTCGATCATCTCGGCAATAATGTGGGCTCTTTTTATTGTCGGTGCCCTCCACACGTAACCGTCGGCTAGGACTTAAGTGCTAGCGCCTCTCGCAACTCGTGACCTCGCAAGTTGGAGTATCGAACTTCGGCATTCTCCCCTCGTGAAGTCCCGAGACGCGATGGTCAGCGAAGGTTGACCCCCTCTGGGCACCTTTTCACAACTCGCAATATCATGCAATTAAAAGACATAGTCCACCCTCCGAACTTACGAACCCTGAGTTCAAGAAATAACTACTGCGCTTGAACTGCTTGCTATCAATGACCCTCGTAACTTCACGAGTTCCTCCTGAAGGATTCCAACCGTTGACTTCCTTAAAACTTTAAACGCGATACTTGACGTGACTCGGTTAACCTGCAATTACCCATCAATCACTTCTCCGCTCTGTTGATGAATTTTTACTGCAGAAGAATGAAGTGCCCGCTCGCTTGATTTAAGCCCAAAATAGATTTCTCCTGTGAGCTACGCTTAGCGCTCCTCGCGCCATTTGCAATCCTGAATACTCTTGCGCCTCCTGACAAAAAATGTCACTAACATTAGGCTCCATGGGGGATAGAGTCATCCCTGTGATGCTCTAAGGACTCGATTTCCAGTTCCAGTGCCTTGTTGTTGGGTTATGGAGTCATTATTGAACTGAAAACAAAAACATTATTTACAAAAAAAAAAGAGCCGACTGCGGCTCAAAGAAAACATTTTTTCAAAAAGTGCCCATTTATTGGGCCATTAAAAACTTCTTTTTCGTCCAGATCCTGTAACCTGTAAGTGTTGTTTGAAAATACTTCAAGGATCTTGAAAGGCCCAAACCAGAGGGCATCAAACTTGTTGTGCTTGCCCCTGTCCTGCCTGGGTGCATCCCATTTGAGCACCAGTTCACCCTGCTCGAATTCTTTCTTCCTGCCCTTTTTGTCAAAAGCCTGCTTGATCTTCTACTGATGATCGTAGGCCCTGTCCATGACCTGCTCTCTAATATGTTGTATTTCCACCATCTGGTGAATCCTTCTGACCATATTGTCAGGCTCTCCTAGGAGGTCTTGGAGGAACTTCGCCATAGATAAAGCGAGTTGAGTAGGGAAAACAACTTCTGTCCCGTAAACAAGTTGGAAAGGTGAGATACCCAAGGACTTCTTAGTTGTCACTCGGTCAGCCCACAGAGAAAATTTGAGCTTTGAATCACAGGCCCTTTTATTGTCTTCCAATAATTTCTTAATGAGCTTTATCAGACTTTTATTGGAAGATTCCGCCAGTCCGTTTCCTTGAGGATAATAGGGGGTAGAGTGAATCAGTGAAATCTCAAATTTCTCACAAAACTTGACCAAAGGCTCAGACCTGAAGGGGGTGACGTTGTCAGTGAAAATTCTGTTGGGGCAACCAAATCGGGCTATGATGTCTTCTAGGAAACTGATAATCACTTTTTGGGAAGTGCTTCTGGTGGGAACAACTTCTATCCACTTGGTGAAATAGTCTGTTGCTGTCAGAATCCATCTATGCTGGCCACTTGAGGGAGGATGAATTTCTCCGATGAAGTCCAATCCCCACTGCTGGAAGCGTGTTGAGACTACTATAGGCTTTAATGGCATAGATTTGAGTTGTTTCTTTCCTGAGAACTTCTGGAATTTGATGCAAGTTCTAATTTCTCTGCAGACATCAATGAATAAAGTGGGCTAGTAGTACCCAGCTCGAAGGATCTTATGGGCTGTGGTCTTCCAGAAATGATGACCTCCGCAAAAGCCACTGTGGAAGTCAAATGTAACCTGTTGGGATTCTTGTGGGCCCAAGCATCTTAAAAACACCCCTAGAGGGTCCTTCCAGTACAAGGCCTAGTCAATGAGGCAATATCTGACCGCCTTGAGCTTTAAAGCTCTCACCTAGCCTTTTTCCATTCCATCAGGAGGTCTTAATTCTTGCAGAAAATACAAGATATCTTCGTACCAGGGGCATCCTGCTAGTGATAAGGCATTCTGAAAATTCTCATTGGACGACTCGGCTTTCTCGTTGATGAAGTTAATTCCCAAGGCCTTACAATTGGATTCAGCCAACAGTTTGGCTAAACCTTGCCCTTTTATCAACTTGGTGGGCTTAATCTCCAGATCGAATTCTAGGATCTTGGCGATCCATTTACCTCTCCTCCTGTCTATGTCAGGATGTATCAGAATGTCCTTCACAGAGGCCGAAGGAACGTATGCAGTGATCATTGAGAGTAAGACATAGACTCTGAAAGCTTTGAGAGCTTTCACCAAGGCATAGGCCTGCTTCTCCATGATCTCATACTGGAGTTCTGCATCTCTCAATGCCTTGCTATAGAAGGCAATAGGTTTCTCTAGCCCTTGATCATTTTTCTGCAACAAGACCGCTGCTACTGTATCGCAAGAAGCAAAAGAAAAAATCAGGAAATCTTTAGAATAATCAGGACTGATTAGCATAGGTGCCTCAGTCAATGCCTTCTTTATTTGGACGAAATATTCCCTAGGTTCAACAGTCCATTTTATTTCATTTCCCTTCCTGAGCATGGTCGTGATGTGTTTCACCAGCTCAGCAAAATTTGAGACAAATATCCTCAGAAAATTTATCTTCCACAAAAAGGCCTGAACTTCCTTCTTAGATCTGGGAAGTGACAAGGTCTGAAGTGCTTCCACCCTGCTAGGGTCAATCCTTACTCCTTCTGCAGACACTATATAGCCCAATAGCTTCCCTTCCTTCATAGAAAACAAAGATTTCTTGGGGTTCAGGGATAGGCCAAACCTCTGACACTTCAGGAAAACCTTTTTCAGATGACAACGATGCTCCTTGTCTGTCCTGGAGAAGACTGTAATATCATCCAGATAGATTACCACAAACTGATCCTTCTCTCCGATGAACGCTATGTCCATGGCTCGCTGAAATGTTGCTCCTGCATTCATCAATCCAAAAGGCATTTTGGCATACATGAATGTGCCCCAAGGAGTGGTGAAGGTTGTCTTCTCTCTGTCCTCAAGCATGACTGATATCTGATTGTAGCCAGAGAAGCCATCAATCATGGATATTCTAGATGCGCCAGTGACCTTCTGCAATATGTGCTCCATGTTGGGCAGGGGGTAATTGTCTTTCCTTGAGATCTTGTTCAGGTTCCTGAAATCAACATAGAGTTTGATTTACCCACTTTTCTTCCTTACCGAGACCAAATTGGCCACCCAATCAGAATATCTCAAGGGGACAATGATTTGGGCATCCAACAGCTTCTTCACTTCTTTTTCCATGACAGGCAACAACATGGGATTTATCGGTCTCAGCTTCTGCTTGAACGGCTTAGCCTCTTCCTTCAGCGAGATCTTATGTTCAATGACTGATGTGTCATATGTCTTGAGGTCTTCATAGGTCCATGCAAACACATCAGCGAACTCTCTCAGCAGCTCGGTATATTCAACCCTCTGCTCCTTGGTCAAACTCCTTGACAGCTTGACAAACTTAGGCTCCTCTGGTGTGCCAATGTTGCACTCGACTATGTCAGCATCATCACCTGAAACTCTACCCTTTATTGCCACATCATTCCCATCGAACAATCTTTCTAACGGGACTAGTCCCCTCAGAATGTGATTGCTAGGCAACTGAATAATGTCATGCTTTGCTATTTTACTCAACAACTTACCCCCCTCAAGCTTTTCTTCAGAGACAAAATCTTGTTCAATATGCATCTCTGAAAATTCTTCGATAGTCTCCAAGAACTCCTTGATTTCAAGATCATCCTCGAATACCTTCCAATGTTTGACGTTGTCCGGTATGGAGGGGTTGTATTTCACTTCCACATCGTATCTAAATTTAGGGGGCAAGGTTACTTTGAAATTGCTCGCTGATTTAGCCAAGGAATTAGCCACTGTGTTCTCCTCTCTTGGGATGAAAGAAATGTTAAACGCTGAGAAGAGACTGTCAATTAGGTCCCATACCTCATTTCTGTAACTCCTGAGTCGAGGGTTCTTGGCCTGATAAGAGCTTCTGATCTGCTGGACTACCAACTCAGCATCTCCGAAGACTGCCACCTCCTGAATTCCCATTTCCCTTGCGGCTCTTAATCCTAGGATAAGAGCTTCATGCTCTGCCACATTATTGGTGGTTTTGAATTCCAGCTTATATGACAAGGATATGGTTTCTTGAGAAGGGGACACAAAAAACACCCCAGCACCAGCGCCTTCTCGAGAACAGGCTCCATCAAAAAACATTTTCCAGATTGGAGTGATGGAGGGAGGAAATTCATGGGAAGCAGTGGGCTGCTTTCTGAGTGTCATAGGAGGCTCGGGGGCATGGGTGAGCTGTAGTAAACTGGAGCCTAAATCAGTGTCCAAGGCAAAGATGGGATGATTGGCAGGGTTGACTTCATCATTGATTATGTAGGCCAGTTGTGCTTCCCTATATAGTCTTCTATGCTCTCCTCCAAACACTGGGATAGTAGCATATGTAAGGTCCATCTGCAGGGTTCCCCCCAGTCTTTTTATCCAAGATCTTGATAATAGCATACCGAACTTGGGGGGAACATCAGCTACCACGATATCCATGACCACACTTTTCATGGGAAGTTGAAACAAGGTTACAACCAGGTCTTTAATAACTCCAAGACACTGAACTCTCCTGGAGTCAAAAGAATAGAGGTCATGATAGGCTCGGGTGACTTCTAGTCCTAACTCTTCCATGA
>ML830759.1:68193-92999 GCA_009831015.1 Picea engelmannii | reverse complement strand
AATTATTATTTTGGATTGCCTTTATCTCTCAAATCAACTTTTATTTATGAAACTTAAATAATAAATAAATAAAATATATTTAAATCTCTTTACATTAATAGATTATAAATATATTTTAAATTAAAATTGAATCAAAGTAAAAAACGGCTCACCTCATTTCACATGTCCAATTTCTCAACCAGTTGAAGAAGCCAAAAATAATTTCCAAAAATCGCAGAGAAGTTCGGAGAAACTACATAGATTATTCTGGGTAAAAAAGGTAAAAACCAAAGAGAAGTATTATTCCCGTTCAGAACCGCAGATATATAATCTTAGAAATAATTAATTAAAATTGTATATTTAATGTTGATATAATATTTTAATGTAAAGTAAACAATACTAAATTAAAATGTACTTATGCTTGTAATTATGAATATAGATACTTACTACATTAATGCTTACATGAAATTTTAAAATAAAGTAAAGCATATATTTTTTACAAGAAACACGTATCATGGTTCAAATTGATTTAATAAATGGATTCAAAGTTTATCATAGGGTTGACTCTAGTTAATTTTGATTTGTATAATTGGATAAAGTATATGTAATTGAAAATATTGTTAATAAATGATGATGATGATGATGATGGTTAACGTCCACTGAGACCAAATTTGGTCTATTGGATCTTTAAAAAGGCAAGGTTTCTTTAGGATTAATTTTGATTTGTATAATTGGCTAAGGTAAATATAATTAAAAATATTGTTAATAAATGATGATGATGATGATGATGATGGTTAGCATCCACTGAGACCAAATTTGGTCCATCAGACCTTATGAAAGGTAAGGAAAATATAATTATATTTTTTTGCTAAAAAAGCTTTAAAAGAAGAATTCATAAATCACCGTAGTTTTCATTAGTGAAGGTTAGGAAGGCCGATATTGTAACACATTTTTTGAAAATTGGATCTAATGTGGGTGTACCCAAGAGAATCTAAGAGATAGTGTTTTTCATCTTCAACCCTCCTAGTGTCACAAAGATGACAAGTTCTTTTGACCCATGACATTTTGAATGATTTTCCAATGCTCTCTTTCACTATGGAGCTCATGAGAGTTTTTTCTTATTTGGAATTGTTGGTTTTCTTCTTTACATTAGTCAAAACAGACATATACTTTTGATCTTCTAGGTTAGGGTTTATCACCTCCTTGTAGTACCTTGATTTTATGTTATCCTCTAATTCTTTTGCACCACACTTTCTCCTTGAATTTAGATGCAATAATATGATTAATATTATCATTATTCTGTAGAGCGACCTCTTCCTTTATACCCCAATGATTTATCCAAGACATGGCATCCTTATGCCAACCTCACTTGAGTTATAGGTGGTTTTGACTGGAGTTTGAATCAATATTAGGAAGCCTCTTGTCTTCAATGTTGTTTACCTTGGTCATGTACATTAAATTGGTCTTCTATATTAAATACCTAGTCATAGTCATGCTCTCAATGGGGGAAATACTTTCCTCTATGAAGAGGATAGGGTGGGGTAGGGTGTATTACCTTTGATTCTAAGTTTATAAGTTATAAAACACTTTTGGATTTGTTATATCTTTCTCCATGATCCTCTAGATTTGTTGCAACCATGAACTTCACAACCATATAAGATAATATGAGTGACAAGGATCACAAAGAGGAGTTCCTTCTTATCCTGATTCCCATAGTCAAAGGTCCATTGATTTACAATTTTTTACAAGCCCATAATAATATTTCCACCCTCCATTTATCCTTTTCGCAATGCTACAATTCCAGTTGAGCTTGTGATGAAGATCAATTCCAAGATATTTGTATGAAGTCACTTCCTCCAAGCTATTGTTGTCATACGAAAAATTAGCATTAGTGATATTTTCAGATTTAATTATTATAAGCTAAGGAAGAGTGGCTCTCCAATAGACCATTTTTTTTAACATTGAAGGAGGATCATGTACCCTAGAATCCCATTCCTCAATAAGGTTCCATAACTAGGGGTAAGATTGTTAGTTCAGAGCTTGGAGTTCCCACTAAATTTGAGTAATCCAAGGATTCTTTAATATAAATATGCTCATCTGCGGCGCAAGTTACGGTATAAAATAGTAGGTGTTGGAGTTGCATACAACTAAGTTTAGGAGGTGCAAATTTGAGTTTGTAATTTTGAAGTTTGTTGATGAAATAAAACACTAATTTTCTTCTAAGATAATTTAAGTTCTTTAAAAAGGAATTTACCAATCCTCTTCAAGCAGGGCCTGCTTGAGGAGGTTGTTGGTGAATGCACTTTTCTGTGTGTTTTTTATTTTCATTTGCATTCCATTGTGTTGTTTCTTTAAGTTTTGTAGCTAGAATATTTATGTATTGTGATTATCCTTTCACTAACATTCCATGAACCTATGGGTGGAAAAAGATTTTTTTTTTAGTGCACTATATATTAGGTTTATTTATAAATCATTGAATTTATTGTTTAGTAATTAGTTTCTTTCCGTAGCATTGAGTTTCAAATACTTTATTTTATTTTTTGCAGCGTAGATTCAATTTCAAGGAGTTATAGGGTTTTGTAGCACCAACCGATTAGCCAAAAGGAATTTTAAGCCTAGATGAATTTTATTGCAAAATAATAGAACCCTTGTTGTAGGTAAAGAACATATAAAATGTAGGTAGTTTCCATTCCTTAAAATAAATTAATACATAAGCAATTATGTAGCTCTTTTACCCTTGAAGGTTGAATAAATTTTGCACATTAGTTCACAAGCCTAATATTCGCCTGGTTGATAATTTGAGTGTGTTACTTTAGGATACAATGGTTTTTATTACTGGAATTCTATAGCTCACTACTTTTTAGTGCCATTTCCCGAGAAGTACTAAAATATTCAAGGAAGAAAGCACTATTGAATGGGGATTCCACTGTAAAAGGGAGAAAAAACCAAGGTTTATGAGAGTTTTATTTTGCAAGTAGTCTTCTTTTCTGTAATTAACACATTTTTTTTAGAAAAATGCATGCATCTCAATAGGGATAGATTGGGAAGAGTTTTACCAAAATTTGATAACCAAAGAATAGGAAAAGCAAGTACGAAGCAAGAAAAACAAGAGAGTCACGAGTCAATAATTTCCATGGAAAGTTCAAATCAAGCTTCTAAATAACTAGAAGAAAGTATTGAGGAATCAATGGATTTGGAAACTTATCCATCCTTATATTTTGGTATCCCCTCTCTATTCATTATGGAAAAAGAAAGAGAATAAGAAAGAATGAGATAAAGAGTGAAAGAAGAATAAGTGATGTTTTAGTTTCTTATACTAGAAATAGAGTAGTAGGTAGGAATAAAGAACATCAATCTAATTTCTCTTCCCCATTTCCATGGAATGTCACTAAAGAACCAAACATTTTTTTTCAAGTTTGAAGTTCTCTATAGGAGCTACGACTATAATAATGATGCTTAGAAACTGAGACTATTCCTGTCTACCTTGAAGGAGGAATCCCTTTGATGGTTCATGAGCCTTGATGCACATAATATTCAAACATGGGAGAAAATGAAATGTTTTTTCACAAATAAGTACTAGGAATATTGTAAATCAATATATTCCAAAGATAAAATATTTTGAATGACTTAGGGAGAAGACGAGTCTCAGGAAGAATATGCTGAGAAGTTTCACTTTAGCTATAAGATATCTACCAATTACACTATAGATAAAGATTCTCTTAGAGTAGCAATCTTTAGAGGAGCAAGATATGAGTGACTGGAAGCTCTAAACTTGATTGCATTTGGAGATATATCAAAATGTACATATGTTGAGATATAGGATGTATGTAAAAACTACTCAAAAACTACTGCTAGAAAGAATAAGGGAACACTAGGGGTTATTGTACAAACTTCCAAAATGTCATACGAATTAAAAAGATTAGAAATTAGTGACCTATTGGAAGGCATGAATATAGAATCTACCTTAAATTCACTAGAAATACAATTTGCTACCCTCCAAGTTAAAAAGAAGCAAGAGGAGACTAAGAAGACTCTAACAATTTTTTGTCCAAAATGTAGTACAAAGCATGCTTGTCATGAATGTCCCTGAAAAAATTTAGAAACTTGTAGCCTTTAAACTAAGGAAAATCATGATATCAACTAGTGCAATAGATACCTAGTTTTAAGGTCCTATACAAGGGAGTATAACATAATATGGAGTAAGTTTACTTCATCAACTAGAGAAGGAAGGGACTAACACACCCCATAACTCAAGGTATGCCTTATGAACATCCTTAATATTTCAATTATACGTGAAATAATCATCTGGATCCACTTGCAAACTAGTATTACCTTACTCCTTAGACTTGGCCAAACCCATTCCCACCTCACCAGTAGTGGCAATACCCAAACATCCAAAAGAAACAACCATCCTTCTATCCTTACCCACAACCCCAAGAAAACCATTGGTTTTCTCATCAACAACCATGGAAATCTCAAAAAGGGTGGAAAACACCTCCTTACCAGAAAAAAATTCCCTATCATCCTAGATTACCTCAACTACCTACATAGTATGTACCAAACCCAAAAAATAATAACCCATTATGTAATAGTGAGATAGTAACTCACATCACATACTTTGTAGAATCCATTGATTGTAATGAACTTCAAATGCATTCAAGGAAGACGGTAGTAAAACCTTCACCACAAATCATCACCAAACCTATAGATGAAGAGTAGTTGCATAACCCTAAAATTAAAATGCAACAACCCATTACTTAGCAAGAAAATGAATAGCCAAAATATATCCCACCTTTTTTAGAAAGGCTAAACCATGCTAAGATAATTACTCAGTCAGAGTTTGATTTTCTTGGAGAACTTAAGAACCCATGTGTTAAATTTCATCTCATCTAATCCATCAAGGATTTTCCCATTTGTAGCAAGGACATAAAGGGACTTTGCCTAGAGAAACTAGGAAGAAAAAGGAAACACCCACAAAATATCCATGTTAAAGGTCAACTTGTTGATCTCATGCTCAAGAAAGTTCTTATTCCTAAATACTCCAATCCAGGTAAACCTATAGTGAGTATTAATATTGATAATAAATTGATAATGAACACCTTGATCGATATAGGAGAAACCATAAATTTCATGACCAAGGATACTATGGAAAAATTGGAACTCCAAATATTATTTGTTAAATTTAGAGCTGCTATTAAGTTCTTTTCAATTTACTAGACAATAATAGCATAAGCAGGATCACTAAAAGATACACAATCACAAGGTACAAAAAATTTATCTTGGGCACCCCTCATGGGGGAGAAAACCCAACAAAAACTTCCTTAATATAGAATGTCAATACAATGCCAAGAGAATAATCCAAACACTAGAGAATATCCAACACTGAGCAATGCGCCTCTCTCTTCCTCCTTCCGACAATTGCAACTTCCTTCAAACTTGCGCACTAGATGATTGACTTGAGTGAGTGATATAATGAGGTGCTTTCCACTCTTATTTATACTAGCTAGCAGGTGCTAGGGTGGTGTCGCTTCATCAAGCAGGGCCGACTTCTTCACTTAGTGGCTAAAACCACTTTAATTAGGCGACTTCTTAATTAGCAACATATAATTAGGGTTTGACCAATCCACAAAAGGGGATTTGGTCTTATACAAAGTCTGACATGATCAATCCATAAAAGGGGATTGATATATAAGATAATAACTCAATAATAAGTAGAATATTCTTTGTAGTTACAATATTTCAACACTCCCCCTTAACAAGAAGGGTATTCTACAACATCATCAAGAGAGAGAGAGAGAGAGAGAGAAACAACATCAACAACATCTGGAACAATGACTCGCATATCTATAAATCATCGAAAGTTTTTCTCATCATCAATAACATTATCATTCACAACATGGAGCTGGAGTATCATCATCATCATTCACAACATGAAGCTGGAACCTGAAACATCAACATCAATTAGCATAAAATATATAATAACAACATCATCATCAATAACATGAGGTTGGATCAATATCATCACAACAAGAGGATGGAGCAACAACATCATCACAACACGAGACTGGAGCAATATCATCACAACACGAGGTTGGAGAAACAACATCATCATAGCACGAGGCTGGAGCAACATCATCATCATCATCATAGGGAAAAAAAATTAGGAAGGTGTATCAACAACATTTTGTCGTACTCTGACAGTCCCTAGGGATCTTCCCAAGAATCATAAGATTCCCTAGGATATAAAATCCTAACAGAGCTACCACATGGTACTCTGACAAAACATCCTTACTACACCTTTGAGATCTTCCCAGGAATCATAAAATTCCCTAGGATTATAAAAATATTAACAGAGCTATCACTACTGACCATAGCTAGCATATACATGCACATGTACTCTGACAGACCGTCCTTACCAGACCTTTGGGATTTGTCCAGGGATGATCAATCCCCTAGGATATAAAATCCTAATTGAGCTACCCGTTGTTGGCCAGGATACCATAGTATCATCAACATCACTCTCCCTTTCGAGGGAGGTCCTTTCAGAATATACCAAGCTTGTCTTGAAAGTGCTCAAACTTTACACAAGACAAAGGCTTGGTCAACACATCTGCAACCTACTCATCTGTGCCAACATATTGGAGCTTTATAGCTCCCCTCTGCGCCATATCACAAATGTAGTGATACCATATTTCTATGTGATTTGACTTGTCATGGAACACAGGGTTCTCTGTCATCTTTATGCAACTATGGTTATCACATAGAATCATGGTTTCTTCCATCTCCAGATGAAATAGACTGTCAAAAACTTTCGAATCCATATGGATTCACAAATGGTGGAACATGCAATGATGTATTCCACCTCTGTTGTGCTAAGAGAAATATTGGATTGCTTCCTACTCTGCCATGAAGTCATGGCTGACCCTAGATTGAAACAACATCCTAAAGTGCTCTTTCTGTCATAAACACTTCCATCCCAATTTGAATCGGTATAACCAATTAGTTTGAATTCATGATCTCTATTATAACAAAGACCAAAGTCCAGCGTACCTTTAAGGTATCTCATCACATGTTTTGCAACAACAAGGTGAACACGTCTGGGCTCTACTAGATATTGACTCAAGGTGTTCACAACAGAACATATATCCGGCCTGGTATTTGTCAGATACATCAATGATCCAATGATATGTCTATCCAACATAGCATCAACCAATTCTGACGAAGTATCAACCAAGAGATTTAACTTTGCTTCCATGGGTGTGTTCATGGATTTACACTCCAACATATCAAAACTCTTAAGTATTTCAACTACATACTTGCCTTGGTTAAGGAAGATCTTTTCTGGGCTCTGTTAAACCTCAAGACCTAAGAAATAATGCATTAGGCCTAGGTCTTTCATCTCAAACTCTACAATGAGCTTCTTCTTACAATCAATGATGAGATTTTCTTCTCCATTTAAGAATAATTCATCCACATACAACAATAGAATAACTGGCTTATCATTCATAACCTTGAAGTAAAGGATAGAATCAACTTTACTCTTGGTAAAGCCCAAGCTCGTTAGGAAACTATCAATTCTTCCATACCAAGCTCTAGGATCTTTCTTCAATCTGTACAAAGCCTTCTTCAACCTGTAGACATGAGTCTTTATGTATTCAAATTCAAACCCTTGAGGTTGTTCTATATACACTTCTTCTTCAATGGCACCGATTAAAAAGGATATTTTCACATCCATCTAGTGTAACTTCCACTTCATCTATGCTACAAGAGATACGATGGTTCTGATAGAAGTGTATCTGGCTACATGAGAACACATCTCTTCATAATCAATACCTTCCTTTTGAGAAAATCCACAAGCTAGAAACCTTGCTTTATGTTTTTCAATACTTCCATCAACAACATGTTTTATCTTGTATAACCATTTGCGAGATACCACATCTTTTCTCTTAGGTCTGGGAACTATTTCCCATACATCATTCTTTATAATTGATTGGTATTATTCAGTCATGGCATCTGCCCATTCTTTCTTCTGAGTGGCTTCTTCAAATCAAGCAGACTCATTTTCTATGAGATCACACATCAAAGCCATGTAACTGGAGAATGACTTATGTTTCTTTATTTGTCTCATGGTTCCTTCTGGGGCACCATACTTCTCTCCATCTTGAATAACTTCCCCTACCCAAGATGGATTTCTCTTGTGAGAGATCGTCATCTAGGGAGGTTCTTGATATTCTATCATGTCATGATCTTCTTGAATCTCATCATCAGGAGAAGTTGTGACTTCCCTCATTGGTTCTGCAACTCTGGGAGCTACATGATCTTCTTCATATACTTCTTCAAGCTGGCATCTCCTTGATTTCTTGAGTGTTGCATATTCATCAAAGGTTACATCTCTGTTGATCTCAATATGATGGTAACCTGGTATGTAAATTCTGAAGGACTTTGAGACCTCATAATATCCAACAAATATTCCCTTCTTTCATGAAGGGTCCAACTTGGTTCTCTTCTCTTTTGGAATGTGTACAAACACTGGAAAACCAAATATCTTGAGATGGATTACTTCTGGCTTCTTTCTGGAGAACATTTCTTTGAGGGTTTTGATCCGAAGTGCACTATGAGATAATATGTTTTGTACATATATTGCTCTTCTTGCTGATTCTTCCCAGAAGTGCATTGGAAAATCTTGATCATGGATCATATTCTTCACTGCTTCCGTTATAGTTATGTCCTTTCTTTCTGCTACACCATTTTGTCGAGGATTGTAGGGAGTGGTGAGCTCCCTCTTAATCCCAACATCTTTACAAAATATTACAAACTCTTTTGAGGTGTATTCTCCTCCATTATCTGACATGAGTATCTTGATTTTTCTTTCAGAGAGATTCTATATCAAGGCTTTGAATTCCTTGAATTTTCCAAACACTTCATATTTTGATTTCAAGAAGTAAACCCAAGTCTTGTGAGAATAGTCATCAATAAATGACACCTAGTATACATACCCACTAAGAGAGGTTGATGACATTGGGCCACATACATCTAAGTGGATGAGCTCCAAGACTCCTTCTGATTTACTGTCTCTCTTCGGGAAAGGATTCTTTATGTTCTTTCCTTGTGCACATCCCTTGGACACGCCTTCATGGTCAACCTTGAATTATGGTAGACCTGAAACTACCTTGCTCACATATGGTAAGGATTTGTAGTTGATGTGATCTAGTCTTCTATGCCAAAACTCACATGGAATCTCAGTGGAGTGAGTCAAGGCTGCATCCAAGTGACCTTTTAACTTATATAGGCCACCTTCTTTTGTTCCAATACAAATTGCATCTTCTATGGTTTTTCCTTTAGGACACATAAGGACTTCACCATATATGAATGCAACCCTGAAACCTTTCTTATCTAAAGTTGAGATAGAAAGAAAATTATTTTTCAAACCTGGTACATATAGTACATCCTTCATCTTCATTGGGGCCCCTGAATCAAGTTTGTAGGTGGACTCTCCCACTCTTTTGATAGGGTATAGATAATCATATCCAAGTGTAACTTTCTGGGGAAAGTTATTTTCTATAAGGCTAGAGAGAATGTCTCTCTAACCTGTCATGTGCTTAGAAGCACCACTATCTATGAGCCAAGTATCCTCTCCAGGTGACGCTGATCCTCAGAGGGTAGAGAATAAGACATAGTCTTCAATATTTTCTTTAATCATCTTCGTGGATGGATTTGTTGCAGGAAAATTCCTTTGCAGATAGGTGAATGACCTCTTGGATCCTAGACCCCTATGACCAAGACAGAAAAATGATAACATTGGACACTGACATTCCTTTAAATGCAGCTAAACTAGTCAAAAGCAAAAGAGAAAGAAAATATGATGTACCTTTTTCTGAAGCTTTTCCTTGCTCGGTCCAAGATGAACTTGATATTCAGTCCCTTTAATGAGTTTTGCAATTCAATAGACAACAAAGAAAATGCATTCTTCATATTCTACTAATATTAGTTTAAACTAGATTTATCAATAAAAGATAAGCCCATGCAATAGTACACAAACTTGAAGGAAACAAACCAAGCATATATTAATGAGAACATAACAAGGTACTTACAATCTATAGATGCATATGTATCAGCCTCACCAATTCCTCCTTGTCCAACCCCTTGCTCGAAATATCCACGATCAAAAGGACAATACTTTTCACTGATATTCTCCTCCTTTTCACCATAAGAATGCCTCATTTTGTAGACTTTGGGAGGCTCAACCACCTTAGTTATATTTGGAATAAGTTGATGATATGACTCCATCATTTGTGGTATTTCCCTTAGATACAACTTGAAGCTTGGATTTGAGCCAAACCAGCTTGGATCCTTTCTATATGTCCTTAAAGATAAGGGGGATTTCTCCCCTAGAATCTTTCAACCAATCGATGCTCCCTCAAAGATGGAAACAGAGCGCTATAACTCTCCCTGCTAAGTGTATAAGAAGCACTAGCGCTCCCTGCAAGTGAGCATGGGAGCGTTGATCTCCAAAAATTCGTTTAAGATGATAATTTCCCAAGGAAAAATAATTTATAAGCTTTCCAAATGATGTGTTTTCCTTTTATAGCATGTCTTATAGGGTGTATCAAGTGTTCTTATGGTGTCATCCGCAATGCGACACATGCAGGATGAAAATTCAATTTTGCGACACTTGCGACACTTACGATAATGATAATGGGACATTATCAAAGTGAGGAATTTTGACATTTAACAGATTGCCCCCCAAAGTGCAAAGTCAGAAGACATAAGCTGATGACTGAAGTTCTTTGTAGATTTTTGAAGAAAGGGTATGGAGTCAGAGAACCTGGTAGAAGCTGCAAACAACCATCAAACAAATGTTATCATATGTTTCAAACCCAAGGCAGGCACACCTATGCTTGAATGATGAAGGACTTAAGGTATGGCCACCAATAAATACACTGTGGATCCATAATGATACTAAATTAAGGTTATATCCACCAAAGATACAATGTGGATCTATACCTCCATAAAATAAACTGATCATAGCCACGAGAAATACACAGTGGATCTATGAGATGCTAAGACATATCCACGAACCAATACAGAGTGGATCTATCTGACATTATATCAGTATGCTCAAAGATCTCCTTCACAGCTTGGGAAAGCAGATAAAAAAGTGAAATATCAACCCAGGATCTTCGTCTTAATCTCAATGTAGTACAAATCTAGCCATGTAAATAAGTGTTGTGATGTCGAACATGGTAGAAACCACTTGATTTCCGGTCAATGAGGTAAACCATTAACAAGTGTGAGGGAAATCACCAGTGATGTCAAAGACTCCCAAGGTAACCTAGTACAAACCAATGAATGTGAATAAATGAGCTGAAGTTGAACATTCGTGGAGTCATTCGATCAGAGGTCAATGATGTAAACCAATTTTCAGAGGCGAGGAGGCCTACCATTGAGGCATGCAAGTCCCAGGGTACTAATTGGTTTCTAAGTCAAATTCTTGAATAATGTGTTGAAGTCGACAGGAAAAGACTCGTCGAAGGAGGGCCTTGATGTATCCCCCATCATCGACATGAAACTGGCATAGAGATGTAATATGGTGAATCAAATGAGTATGGACTGACACGGGTATTGAAACTGGAAATTTTGCGATGGTTGACTCTAGAGGCGGATAATTCCCTTGAAAACTGAAGCACAACATGACTCGATAGCATAAATGCAACATGTACCAAAACATAATGCAGTGGATACTGTGACATTTGTTGGGTGACCTAAAGAGTGAAAAAATCACAGGATTGGTTCAGTGCAGAGGTTCAATGGTTTATCCAAGTGTTCAAGATGTAGGTAGAAACAATGTACCGTGTTCATGGGGGACTGCAAGAGTGACTTGTGACAATTCTAAAAGATACCTTGGCTTACTTCCTTCAATTTTTCCCCCATCCAGATAAACAAGTACCTCTTTTTGATTTTACGAGCTCAAGGAGGATAACACATGATCGATATAACTCACCTTCGGTAAGTCCCTCTTCCTTTGTTTAATGAACTGGAAGAAGTAAGGGTTCGTCCCCATATAGGCCCTTCAATGTGTAATTTAGTGAGTCCATAGAAGGAAAACTTGGTGGTTTTTCATGTTTAGAGAGTCTGAAAAGAACTTAAAGGTAACTCCAGAGTTTTCCTTTTTGTAATTTTAGTCTTGCGAGGCCGAAAAAGATATAAAATACCACTCGAAAGACGCCCTTTCAAACCTTTTAATGAGTTTAAAAGGAAGCAATATCAATCGACAATATTTTCATGTTTAGAGAGTTTGAAAAGAGCTTAAAGGAGACTCCAGGGGGTTCCTTTTTCGTATACCCTTTACGATTTTGAAAAAGTGATAAAAGTTTATTCGATCACATTCTCATGTATTTACAAGCATGAGAAAGAACAAAGACTAAGCTCGGTATTGGTCTCATTTTTACATAAGCTTGAAACAAAATTAAACGTATGCTTGTAAATTCCCAACATAATTTCCAAAGGTATGGATACCCATGGATGGTTTGTACTCTACCCCTAGCTTGAAAAGATAGTGGCTTAACTCCAAAATGATAATCAACAGCTGGAGACATGCTCTCCCAAGATTCATTTCATTCGTCGACTTTGAGGTTGTCACCAATTTCTCTACTAGATGGAGAAAAAGGATAAGGGTGGATGAAAGGAAGGTTCAAATACGAGACCTGACGAAAGACTCGACTGAACATCTACGAGATCTAGTTAAAGGCTCGACTCGATATCTACGAGATCTAGCAAAAATAATCGACTCAATGGGAGAGGTGACTATTTCATTTTTTAACGAGCTTGACATAGGAAAATAACTATGCTCAAGACCCATGTTTCATTTTTCAACGAGTTTTCGACAGAGAAGTAAAACTATGCTCAAGGTTCCGAGTTAAATCCCCAGATTTTTGTTTCATTTTTTAACGAGCTTGCCACAAAGAGGAAAACTATGCTCGTATCTTCTGTTTCATTTTTTAACGAGATTTCCATAGAGAAGCAAAAACTATGCTTGTAATCTCTCCTTGATCATGGATTCCAAGAGGACAATGCTCTGGAAGGAATACATGTCAAGGGACAAACGTCAATCATGGCTCCCAAGAGATCTTCGCTAGATGGAAGAAAAACACTATGGAAGGAAAACATGTCGACGACCTCGATAAGGGTAGGGATATTTGGCTCTAATAGCCCTATCGAGGAGATGACCATGTCAACTACCAGATACAAGTCATAAGAGATTGAGATTACAGTGAGAGGCTCATCTTCATCGATAGATGAAGGCATGGGAGACAATGCCACATAATTGACTTGTGGCAGGGATGATACCGACTACATATACAAACTGTTTAGGGAATTCATTGAGTTGATGGTCAAGTCAGGATCAACAAATGAGAGTTGATAAATAGTCACAACTCTTCCATCGTGAGGAAAATATATCACATGAAAAAGAGTGGACACAATAGCTTTCATGGAATAGACATAATCTTGCCCAAGGAGTAAATCGAAATCCAAGGGATCATGCACTACCATGACATCAATGAAGATAATTTTCCCTCCCAAAGTTACGGGAAACTGAGGAAGGGTCCCTAAAGGTTGACTGGTTCTTCTGTTAAAAGATAACAAATTATGTGTAACCGACACAAGATGAGGACAACCCAAATATTTCCAAGCAATGGAGGATAAAATACTAATGGACACACCTTCGTCTATCAGTGTCTGAGGAACGTCCTGACCACAAACTTGTACTGTAATCTTGAAAGGAATGTGAGAGGGAAGACGAGGTCTAGTTAGTGCACCCCAATAAAAAAGGATGGCCTTATTACTTGGAGGGGGTTCCACAGGATAACGAGGAATTCCCCCCAACACGATAGTTTCGGTATTAACAATAAAAACATGAGCAATATCATGTTTACTCAGTAGCAGGAGAGTAGGATCGACCGATGACAAGATTAGATCGACCACTTGGGTTTCACTCTCCAAGGGAAGAATGGGGTCGATGGGTGGAAATGGATCGACCGCTTGGGTTTCACTTTCTAATGAGAGAGTGAGATCGATCGAGGATGGGATCAAATCGAACACTTTGTCAATTGGTTCAACTAAGGATGTGACCAGATTGATTGCCTGATTAAATGGACTAATTGATGAAGGGACCAGATTGATCATTCCATCAACTACAGGTGGGTCGAGAGTAATATTGCGATAAGCAACTGGAAGTTGAGGTTTGGAAATAGTCATGTCATCCAATAATTTCGAGGATTCGTTCATACGAGGGAAAAGGTGAGTTTGATGACTCCCTTCGCATAACATACACGAGAACTTGACTTTACTTTTCTTCTTCCCAACGATATCCTGACTAGTTGACCGGAGATTAGTAGCATGTTGTTTAGAGGCAGATGACATGGGCTGGAAAGGGTGAGTAGAACATACTTCTATAACCTTGGATAGACCAGAGAAATCCTTAAGAAGATGGCTACCCTTACAAAGCCTGCAAGGGTACTTGGGATGACAGGTTGTTTGGGTGATTTTGGCATCATCAACACTCCCAGTATGATTATCAGTAACTAGTTGTTTTCCAACATGTTTGGTAGTGGTTGGAAGCTTGGACCCTTGTTTATTTTTCTTCTTCTTATTCTTCCTTTTCTTCTTCTTCCTACCCACCGAGTTATTATCTTCGGAACTTTCACTCAGCGAAGAACCTGAAACAAAAGAAGACCTTTCAAGTGGAGAAAGTGAAGAAGCTATTACTGGTGAAGAAGGTGAAGGATCAACATTAGGTTGATGTTCTCAGGGGAAAGTGCTTAAAACCAAAGCACTTTCCACATTAGAGATTACCGGAGTGGAAAAAAACCATACTAGTAACCCAATTGTGAGACTTGGAAGGTTCAAAGTAGCGATGTAAGGAGGACCAACGCTTTCGTAAGAAGGAAAAACAAAGGTTCCCCTGGATCAGAGGTTGCTTCATTGGTAGTTCAGGGAACTAACACCATTAATCACAGATCCAACCTAGATTCTGCTAGGGAAAATGAACAACACATGCTAAAAATCTAGGAAGGAAGCAAACAAACAAAACCTTCTCACAATGAACGCACTAGTTGGTGATGAAATCCAACGTCGCGAGAACAATATAAGAAGGGGCTGAGATAGAACGGGTGGAAAAGTTACGTTGACGACCTTCTTAATGGACTTACACCTTGGTGAAAGCTCCCACACATAATCGTGGGTATACCCTCCAAGGAGCCCGAGTGAGTTTTCCCAACGTCAATTCCAGGTATCGTGAAGACTTGCCCCTCCACAGTCACCTTTTGTAAATACTCTAAAGATATAGGCTACTAAGGTTACCAATTACGACAATGATGCATGGGGAAGCAATTGACAGTCCGATACATGCACAATGGCAAGGTATCTAAGACCGATATCACCTTGAGAAGGTCCGCGCTGGATTTTATTCTCAAGTGACCCCCAATAATACGCACAATCTCTACACTAATACCAACAAAGTAGGGTGAGTAACTTTGTCTACCCTAATGCGACCTCATGATTGACCCTTGTGTTAGAAGGGCTTCCCAGGACAAAATGTAATGAATGGATTTACCACTCGCTAGTACAATATTCTATGTTTGTTTATAGCTTTGGAAAGTTATCTTTCACACCTATTCCAAATCCCTACACCCTAAGCTAATGTAGGTTTGCTACCATAAAGTATTAAAATGTCTAATCAATTTTTATAAGCGCTTCATTTTTAAAGTTGTTGTTTACTCAAGGGTGCTACAGTGAAACTTATGATGTTAAGACTTGACTCCAAAAGAATGCAAAAGATGAGATGCAAATCTTTTTCTTCAATGAATCCTACATACGGGATGGAAAAGAGGTTCCACTTTCTTCAACAAAACACCCAATTCCCAAATGCAATAAACCTATCTACACTACCCAAAAGAAAGAATGAAACTATCTTCTTTGTTTTATTCTAATGTATAAATAAAGTAAATGCAAATCCTTTAATGCTCCAATACTTTCAATTAAAAGAAAGAGTCAGATGTAGATGCAAAATACATGAAGCAAAAAGGGCTAGAAACAAAGCATGCACTCAAAGCAATTGGCACTGAAAGAAAACAAGTAGGATATAACCTATTCTAACAAGAAATCAATCAAGGATTCGAAAATGAACAAGATTTCAAGGAACACAAGAAATTTCAGAGAAGAATCCAAGAAAAGACAAGGAGAAAGATAAATCACTCAAACTGTCTTGACAAAATAAGCAACAACAAAGAGAAATTTCACAATTCTAAAAAAATTTCAAGCTCAAGTCAAGACAATAGGAAGTGACAAGTATCAAATCTCAACCCAAACAACTCCACAAACCAAAATATAGACTCTGGGAAAAGACCTCTGCAAAATAGATTGCAAAAATCTGAGCAGAAAAAGGCAGAGAACCTCCAAGAAAGAGACTAGCACTCCCTGACTCAAGGGTACATAGTGCTATAGCGCTATGTAAATAATTGTAGGGGGGTGTTGATTAGAGATCAATGATATGTGATGCTGTAATGTCCCGTTTTTCCTAGGCAGTCGGGGTACCGTGATGGTTTGTACAGTTTCTCGTAAACCATTAGACGGATGAGCTAGGGAAACGATAATGGTAAAGTCACTTTCAAATTATAAAGTGAAAACTTAGGAAAAGTGAGTTTATTATTATTAAACCCCTCTTTGAGGGTATTTCTCTCCAATTAATAATTAAATGAATATTTTAATGGAGAAAAGGACAAGTGAATGAATAAAAGGATGGTTGAAGGGGAAAAGGATTATCGACTAATCATTTTAAAAATTGATTTTGGTGAAGATCTCGGTGAGCTACGAGGGTTTCAACTGGAAACCCATTTCGACACTCGGATTCGGCAGTGAAATTATCTGCCCTAGCCATGGAATCTCAGATTCAGAAGTCAAATTATCTGCCCTAGCTGTGGAATTGGAGAATCCATTCAGGGTTCTCATTTGCAGGTATTGGCCTTGTGTTTTCGAAGAAGTTTATTGGAGACAACTTCGTTTTCTGATCTGAGAAGAAAGAGAGCATAATTCTCTTGGCACGAGTGGAGCAATTTGGGTTTTTTCTCTTGTGCTGGGCGCATATTCTATTTGTGGTCGTGTGTTCTTCCATTGTAGATGAATTATTCCTCATCCAATTCATGGTTGCTAGCTGGGGTCGTATTGCTTCTTGTGGGACGAGTTCCCTCATTGCTGGGCGTGATTTATAGCTGTCGATTTTCCCTTCCAGGCCGAGTTCTCCCTCATCCAGGTCGGGGCTTTGTAGTTGGGCACGATTTTCAGTTGTTGCTGGTCGTATCACTCTCTTCCACAGGCTGAATCTTCTTCATTGCTACGTGAGGTGTCTAACAGTGGGTTGCTGGTCGATCTCTTGGTGGCTGGTCAACTCCTCTTTGTTGCTGCGTGCTCTTTGCTGGCCGTGTTCCTTTTTTTTGCTGTGGCTGCGTGCTCTTTGATGGTTGTAGCTGCGTTTCTTTTGGTGCTACGTGGAGGTTAGTGTGAGGTCTTTGCTGGTTGACCTCCAATTCATGGGCTATTCCTTGCATTGTTGGAGGTTCATTGCTGCGTTTGGAGCTGCCATTTCCCTCAATCGAACAACATAATCGTATTTGCATGAATCGCCCCCTTTTCCAACTCGTGGGGACAATTTTTGGCTAATTTCTTATGGTCGTGAGAGATGTGGGGGTTACAGCTTCCTACAGTGTGGATCTTCATCACTATTGAGAGGTATTTACCCCTCATTTCTATTGTAATAGGCTCAACAAGTAAATTCAATAAAGAACAGACATAATTAGTGAATTTGCTCATATGAATATGGATGTTTGTCATTATAATTTTATGGGTTTTTGTTAATATCAAAATAAAACACTTGGTACGCCCTTGGGGAGGTATAAGGGTCAAAACACCAACATATCAACCATCAAAACCCAGAAATACACTGCTGTCTATTCAATTTTCACTTTCAACAGTCAAATACCAATGCATGCAACGTGTTTGACAGAAGTCCAACACCAAACTAGAAGAGTTTTCCAACTATCGCAACCTAGAATATTTCAGTGGTATCAGAGCATGATCTTGGCCAACTGTGGGCTACATTGATGACTAAGGAAGGGTTGCAGAACATCACTTATAGGCGCAGGAGGTACAAAAGCATAGAGGGCAGAGAAGAAGACATGGAGGGCATTCCAGGAAATAATGCAAATCTACCAGAGGACAGAGAGGATGGTTTGTTCAGAGGGCTTATGAAAGCCTTACAGGATATAGCAGAGGGTCAGAGAGAGACCCGAGAGTTCATGGTAAAAATACAGGTTATGCTCTAGGGAGAAAGCACGATGAAGAAAGGGGGGAGAGAAACAAGAGAGGGCAGATGGAAGAAGGGTCAAACAGACACAGACCTCATGGTGAGGTGATCACTTCCAGGACCGACCCTCAGAACTGCCCTCAGGACTACAGTGAGATTCCTAGATCTACCATGCCTAAGTTATTAGGACCACAGGAGACAGGTACATGAGGGCAGGTAGAATAGGACGAGCCATTAGCAGCATATTTTCAGGAGTATAAGGCCATGGATCCGGATTTGAGAGAAGCTATGAATTTTGCCAAGTTTTGTAGCTTCAAGGGGAGAAACAGGCCGAGGTTCTTCAACAGGGGTCCCACGCAAAGCTATGAGTTACAGCGCACAGTGGGCAAGCTCACTCTACCATACTTCGATGGGACGTCGAAGTGCACTGCACGATCTTGGGTGCAGAAGCTCGACACTTACTTCCAGCTAAACCCCATGGCAGAGACCGATGCCATTAAGTTGGCGACATTGCACTTGGAGGGTGAGGCACAGGACTGGTGGTACCACAGGATGACCACTCTGGGTCATGCCCATATTGTCACCTATGATGAGTTCACAGGTAGACTGGTGCACCGATTTGACAGACGAGATCCTGAGATGTCTTTTAGAGACTTAGCACAGTTGAAACAGACTGGGTCGATAGATGCATATATATCATATTTCCAGAGGATATCAGTGATGGTCACCGATATCTTCGAGGCCCGTTTGGTGATGTTGTTCACAGAGGGGCTAACTGATCCACTCTGAGGATGGGTGAAGGATTACAAGCCTACTTCACTACAGGATGCAGTTAGTAGGGCTAGACACTTACAGGAGTCCGTACCTAAGCCCAAGTTCACCCCGAGACCGAACTTCCCCACGAAGTTCGATGACAGGAAACCACCATAGAGGGATGGCATAGGACAATAGCAGAGAGACTGGGCAGGAAAGCCACAGAGGGATTGGACAGGCAGGAACAGGATGGATGATGCTACCAGGCAGAATCTCAGGAGGAGGAAGTTGTGTTTCAGTTTCCAGGAACCATGGGTACCAGGTCACAGGTGTGCAGGCAAGGCCAAGGCACACTACATAGAGGTGTTTTCCAATAGCGGGGATGATGAGGAAGAAGAGGAACAAGGAAAGAAGGAGGATTCACCGACAGCAGAGGCAGAGGCAGAGCAGGCATCGATGGAAACACGAGGGGTTATAGCATCACTCTCTGGCATACCTAGATTTCACACGTTCAGGATGAGGGGAGGGGTGCAGGGACATTGAGTGACAGTTTTGGTCGATGGTGGGGCATCCCAAAAATTTATAGACTCTTCGTTAGTAGAATGGAAGAGCATTGTCGCTGAGTCTTTTGGGGGTTTCTCAGTGGTCATACTGGGAGAGAACACACTAGACTGCACCAGGTACGTTCCACAGATGACATTGAACCTGGGAAACTACATGCTCACCGATGAATTCTACGTGGTAAAGATACCTGACACCAATGTGGTGCTTGGAGTTCAGTGGCTATACTCCCTAGGGAGGTACTCCACTAACTATCAGACTATGGAGATGGAGTTCCAGGGTCAGGACGGCAAGAGAGTGGTTTTGCGGGGCATGAATACGTATCCTCCTAAGGTCATAACCGCGATGAAGATGGAGGCAGTGATGAGACAGGATGACATTGCACATGTTGCGGAGTTTCATATCTCAGTACAAAGGTCCAAGGGCAGGGAGCCCAATTGTCCGAGGAAGATACATGACTTGTTTCGGGAGCATAATGTCTTTGGTAATGTACCTTCAGGTAGGCCTCCCGACAGTGGATTTGAGTACATCAGTAAGTTAGAGGAGGGTATTCAAGCAGTGATTACCACTCCATATAGGCACCCCAGGGCCTATAGATATGAGTTAGAGAGGCATCTCCAGGAGTGCGGAGTTCGCCAGGGGAATGAGGTGGAGCATACACATTCAGTCGAATCATTACAACCTTTTCACGATCAGGGGTGGGAAGACATCCCCAAGGATTTCATCACCAGGTCACTGAAGATGCAAGGGAAGGATTGCATCTATGTCACGGTGGACTGACCCACCAATCTTGCCCACTTATCCACCATTCCTTTAGACTACTCAGCAGCGCAGGTGATCGAGTTATCTTTTAGGGAGATGTTCCGTTTACATGGGTGGCCTAAATCCATCGTCAGTGGCAGGGGCGACAGATTCACGGGAAGTTTCTGGCAGGTGTTTTCTAGGTTGGTATGTACCAAGATGACCTTGAGTACTAGTTACCACCCACCGATAGGCAGACAGATTGAATTTGGGAACACTTGGGCGGAAGTGTATTTGCGGAACTTCATCGCAGGACAATAGAGTGCTTGGGTGATATGGTTACACTCTGGGGAGTACTGTTATTCCCCCACCTTTCACATGTCTGTTGGTATGACCCCTTTTCGGGTGCTGTACGACTATGAGGTCTTGATCTTTGCAGACATAGCATGCGGCGACTGTAGAGATCCTCAGGTTCGAGGATGGTTACCGGACGACGAGGACATCCTGAGAGCACTGAAGGAGAACCTGAGGGTGGGCCGGAGTCAGTGGAAGATGTATGGGAGCAGGTATAGGACGGAGGGAAATTTTGAGGAGGTTGTTTCACAGGAGTTACCCCATTGGGATGATGAGGGGCGGTGGGCCACAAGCCCCGAAGAGATCCTGCAGGTTCGAGGATGGAAGTTCCATGACAGGGCAGTCAGGGAGAACTTGGTAAAATGGTAGGGTCTATCTGTGGAGGATGCTACTTGGGAAAATGAACATGTGTTGTAGTTTCCGGGTTTGAAGTTGCTTGAGGAAAAGCAAATTTGGGCAGGGAGGACTGTAATGTCCCATTTTTCCTAGGCAGTCGGGGTACCGTGATGGTTTGTACAGTTTCCCATAAACCATTAGACGGATGAGCTAGGGAAACGATACTGGTAAAGTCACTTTCAAATTATAAAGTAAAAACTTAGGAAAAGTGAGTTTATTATTATTAAACCCCTCTTTGAGGGTATTTCTCTCCAATTAATAATTAAATGAATATTTTAATGGAGAAAAGGACAAGTGAATGAATAAAAGGATGGTTGAAGGGGAAAAGGATTATCGACTAGTGATTTTAAAAATTGATTTTGGTGAAGATCTCGGTGAGCTACGAGGGTTTCAACTGGAAACCCATTTTGACACTCAGATTCGGTAGTGAAATTATCTGCCCTAGCCGTGGAATCTCGTATTTGGAAGTGAAATTATCTGCCCTAGACGTGGAATTGGAGAATCCATTCAGGGTTCTCATTTGTAGGTATTGGCCTTGTGTTTTCGAAGAAGTTTATTGGAGACAACTTCGTTTTCTGATCTAAGAAGAAAGAGAGCATAATTCTCTTGGCACGAGTGGAGGAATTTGGGTTTTTTCTCTTTTGTTGGGCGCATCTTCTATTTGTGTTCGTGTGTTCTTCCATTGTAGCTGAATTATTCCTCATCCAATTCGTGGTTGCTAGCTGGGGTCGTATTGCTTCTTGTGGGACGAGTTCCCTCATTGTTGGGCGTGATTTATAGCTGCCGATTTTCCCTTCTAGGCCAATTTCTCCCTCATCCAGGTCGGGGCTTTGTAGCTGGGCACGATTTTTCAGTTGTTGCTGGTCGTATCACTCTCTTCCACAGGCCGAATCTTCTTCATTGCTGCGTGGGGTGTCTAACAATGGGCTGCTGGTCGATCTCTTGGTGGCTGGTCGACTCCTCTTTGTTGCTGCGTACTCTTTGCTGGTCATGTTCCTTTTTTTTGCTGTGGCTGCGTGCTCTTTGATGGCTGTAGCTGCGTTTCTTTTGGTGTTGCGTGGAGGTTAGTGTGAGGTCTTTGCTGGTCGACCTCCAATTCGTGGGCTATTCCTTGCATTGCTAGAGGTTCATTTCCGCGTTTGGAGCTGCCATTTCCCTCAATCGAACAACAAAATCGTATTTCCATGAATCACCCCCTTTTCCAACTCGTGGGGACAGTTTTTGGATAATTTCTTATGGTCGTGAGTGCTGTGGGGGTTACAGCTTCCTACATCATGGATCTTCATCACTATTGAGAGGTATTTACCCCTCATTTCTATTGTAATAGGCTCAGCAAGTAAATTCAATAAAGAGCAGGCAAAATTAGTGAATTTGCTCATATGAATATGGATGTTTGTCATTACAATTTTATGGGTTTTTGTTAATATCAAAATAAAACACTTGGTACGCCCTTGGGGAGGTATAAGAGTCAGAACACCAACATATCAACCATAAAAACCCATAAATACATTGTTGTCTATTCAATTTTCACTTTCAGCAGTCAAATACCAATGCATGCAAAGTGTTTGACGGAAGTCCAACACCAAGCTAGAAGAGTTTTCCAACTATCGCAACCTAGAATATTTCAGATGCACTACAGGGGAGTGCTACCCTTCCCAGAAATTCAAAACAGAGCCAAAAAACTCAGAAAAACTCACCCAGAATTCACAGAAATGGGTGAAAATGCTAGTGAAGATGGGAGAAAGGTAATGGATCATAAAAAAACAATGAAAATGATCTAAAAAGGTGGGAAAAAGGCAGGTATGATCCAAGTAAATACGAATCATTGTCGATCCCCAGTTGAGTCGTTAATTTCTGTTGTAGGAAAATTTCCCTGCGGAAATTTGAATGACCTCTTGGATCCTAGACCCCTATGACCAAGACAGAAAAATGCTAACATTGGACACTGACATTCATTTAAATGAAGCTAAACTAGTCAAAATCAAAAGAGGAAGAAAATAGGATGTACCTTTTTTTGAAGCTTGTTCTTGCTCGGTCCAGGATGAACTTGATCTCTAGTCCCTTTAATGAGTTCTGCAATTCAATAGACAACAAAGACAATGCATGCTTCCTATTCTACCAAGATTAGTTTAAACTAGATTTATCAAGAAAAAACAATCCCATGCAATAGTACACAAACTTGAAGGAAACAGACCAAGCATATATTAATGAGAACATAACAAGGTACTTACAATCTGTAGATGCAGATGTAACAACCTCACCAAGTCCTCCTTGTCCAACCCCTTGCTCGAAAGATCCATGATCATAATGACAATACTTTTCATTGATATTCTCCTCCTTTTCACCATGATAATTCCTCCTTTTATAGGCTTTGGGAGGCTCAACCACCTTATTTATCTTTGGAATAAGTTGAGGATATGACTCCATCAGTTGTGGTATTTCCCTTAGATACAACTTGAAGCTTGGATTCGAGCCAAACCAACTTGGATCCTTTCTAGATGTCCTTAGAGATAAGGGGGATCCCCCCCTAGAATCTATCAACCTATCGATGCTCCCTCAAATATGGAAACAAAGTGCTATAGCGCTCCCTGCTAAGCGTACACGGAGCACTAGCGCTCCCCGCAAGTGAGCGTTGATCTCCAAAAATTCGTTTAAGATGATAATTTTCCAAGGAAAAATAATGTATAAGCTTGCAAAATGATGTGTTTTACTTTTCTAACATTTCTTAGAGGGTGTATCAAGTGTTCTTATGGTGTCATCCGCAATGCGATACATGCAGGATGAAAATTCAATGTTTGTGATACTTGCGACTAAAGTGCGACACTTGCGACACTTACGATAATGATAATGGGACATTATCGAGGTGAGGAATTTTGACGTGTAATAGGATCATCATCTTCAACTACATGGGCATGACGTATTGTTTTATTTCTCTTCTTGTATTCTTCTCTTCTAGATGGGAAATTTTTAGCAATATGTCCCATCTTGTCACAATGGTAAAATTGATAAGAGGATAAATCCTTTTCTCTTCTTTGACCTTTCTGAAACTTCTGGAATCTCCTTGGAGGGTGAGATTCTTTATGTAGGTGGGTCTCCTTCTTGAAGTGAAACCTTCTCTTTCCTCCTTTATCATGAGCATCTAGGGATTGATCTTCATCCCTTAATAGTACTACTTCTCGGTTAGCTACTCTTGCTTCTTCTTGAACACATTCTTCCCAAAGACTGTCAAATTGGAGTTTCTCCTTTCTTGCACAAATAGTTTGGATGAATGCATCCAAAGGTCTTGTGACACCATTAAGAGCTTTCATTATGAGTTCATCTTCTTCTAGGTTGTCTCCAATTGCTTCTATATGTTCCTTGAATTGAAAGATCCTAGAGAAATAGTCATGAACTATTTCTCCTTTCTGCGTATTTGTATTCTTGAGTTGGTTTCTCAAGTTCATCTTCTGGTTAATGTTCTTTCCTTCATACATTTTGGTTAGGGCATCAAACATTTATTTTGGAGTGTTCTTAGAATCCACTTGAGGGATCAAGTGATCTTTAATAGAGTTTGCAATGATTCTTTTGGCCCTAACCATATCCTTCTAGTACTTTGATTTAGTTGTAGCATCTGTGGGTTCCGGTACATTTTTCTTGATGAATCATGCAAGGTCATTCTCTTCAA
>ML830759.1:25946-68093 GCA_009831015.1 Picea engelmannii | reverse complement strand
CCCCTTCTTATATTGTTCTCGCGACGTTGGATTTCATCACCAACTAGTGCGTTCATTGTGAGAAGGTTTTGTTTGTTTGCTTCCTTCCTAGATTTTTAGCATGTGTTGTTCATTTTCCCTAGCAGAATCTAGGTTGGATCTGTGATTAATGGTGTTAGTTCCCTGAACTACCAATGAAGCAACCTCTGATCCAGGGGAACCTTTGTTTTTCCTTCTTACGAAAGCGTTGGTCCTCCTTACATCGCTACTTTGAACCTTCCAAGTCTCACAATTGGGTTACTAGTATGGTTTTTTTCCACTCCGGTAATCTCTAATGTGGAAAGTGCTTTGGTTTTAAGCACTTTCCCCTGAGAACATCAACCTAATGTTGATCCTTCACCTTCTTCACCAGTAATAGCTTCTTCACTTTCTCCACTTGAAAGGTCTTCTTTTGTTTCAGGTTCTTCGCTGAGTGAAAGTTCCGAAGATAATAACTCGGTGGGTAGGAAGAAGAAGAAAAGGAAGAATAAGAAGAAGAAAAATAAACAAGGGTCCAAGCTTCCAACCACTACCAAACATGTTGGAAAACAACTAGTTACTGATAATCATACTGGGAGTGTTGATGATGCCAAAATCACCCAAACAACCTGTCATCCCAAGTACCCTTGCAGGCTTTGTAAGGGTAGCCATCTTCTTAAGGATTTCTCTGGTCTATCCAAGGTTATAGAAGTATGTTCTACTCACCCTTTCCAGCCCATGTCATCTGCCTCTAAACAACATGCTACTAATCTCCGGTCAACTAGTCAGGATATCGTTGGGAAGAAGAAAAGTAAAGTCAAGTTCTCGTGTATGTTATGCGAAGGGAGTCATCAAACTCACCTTTTCCCTCGTATGAACGAATCCTCGAAATTATTGGATGACATGACTATTTCCAAACCTCAACTTCCAGTTGCTTATCGCAATATTACTCTCGACCCACCTGTAGTTGATGGAATGATCAATCTGGTCCCTTCATCAATTAGTCCATTTAATCAGGCAATCAATCTGGTCACATCCTTAGTTGAACCAATTGACAAAGTGTTCGATTTGATCCCATCCTCGATCGATCTCACTCTCTCATTAGAAAGTGAAACCCAAGCGGTCGATCCATTTCCACCCATCGACCCCATTCTTCCCTTGGAGAGTGAAACCCAAGTGGTCGATCTAATCTTGTCATCGGTCGATCCTACTCTCCTGCTACTGAGTAAACATGATATTGCTCATGTTTTTATTGTTAATACCGAAACTATCGTGTTGGGGGGAATTCCTCGTTATCCTGTGGAACCCCCTCCAAGTAATAAGGCCATCCTTTTTTATTGGGGTGCACTAACTAGACCTCGTCTTCCCTCTCACATTCCTTTCAAGATTACAGTACAAGTTTGTGGTCAGGACGTTCCTCAGACACTGATAGACGAAGGTGTGTCCATTAGTATTTTATCCTCCATTGCTTGGAAATATTTGGGTTGTCCTCATCTTGTGTCGGTTACACATAATTTGTTATCTTTTAACAGAAGAACCAGTCAACCTTTAGGGACCCTTCCTCAGTTTCCCGTAACTTTGGGAGGGAAAATTATCTTCATTGATGTCATGGTAGTGCATGATCCCTTGGATTTCGATTTACTCCTTGGGCAAGATTATGTCTATTCCATGAAAGCTATTGTGTCCACTCTTTTTCATGTGATATATTTTCCTCACGATGGAAGAGTTGTGACTATTTATCAACTCTCATTTGTTGATCCTGACTTGACCATCAACTCAATGAATTCCCTAAACAGTTTGTATATGTAGTCGGTATCATCCCTGCCACAAGTCAATTATGTGGCATTGTCTCCCATGCCTTCATCTATCGATGAAGATGAGCCTCTCACTGTAATCTCAATCTCTTATGACTTGTATCTGGTAGTTGACATGGTCATCTCCTCGATAGGGCTATTAGAGCCAAATATCCCTACCCTTATCGAGGTCGTCGACATGTTTTCCTTCCATAGTGTTTTTCTTCCATCTAGCGAAGATCTCTTGGGAGCCATGATTGACGTTTGTCCCTTGACATGTATTCCTTCCAGAGCATTGTCCTCTTGGAATCCATGATCAAGGAGAGATTACAAGCATAGTTTTTGCTTCTCTATGGAAATCTCGTTAAAAAATGAAACAGAAGATACGAGCATAGTTTTCCTCTTTGTGGCAAGCTCGTTAAAAAATGAAACAAAAATCTGGGGATTTAACTCGGAACCTTGAGCATAGTTTTACTTCTCTGTCGAAAACTCGTTGAAAAATGAAACATGGGTCTTGAGCATAGTTATTTTCCTATGTCAAGCTCGTTAAAAAATGAAATAGTCACCTCTCCCATTGAGTCGATTATTTTTGCTAGATCTCGTAGATATCGAGTCGAGCCTTTAACTAGATCTCGTAGATGTTCAGTCGAGTCTTTCGTCAGGTCTCGTATTTGAACCTTCCTTTCATCCACCCTTATCCTTTTTCTCCATCTAGTAGAGAAATTGGTGACAACCTCAAAGTCGACGAATGAAATGAATCTTGGGAGAGCATGTCTCCAGCTGTTGATTATCATTTTGGAGTTAAGCCACTATCTTTTCAAGCTAGGGGTAGAGTACAAACCATCCATGGGTATCCATACCTTTGGAAATTATGTTGGGAATTTACAAGCATACGTTTAATTTTGTTTCAAGCTTATGTAAAAATGAGACCAATACCGAGCTTAGTCTTTGTTCTTTCTCATGCTTGTAAATACATGAGAATGTGATCGAATAAACTTTTATCACTTTTTCAAAATCGTAAAGGGTATACGAAAAAGGAACCCCCTGGAGTCTCCTTTAAGCTCTTTTCAAACTCTCTAAACATGAAAATATTGTCGATTGATATTGCTTCCTTTTAAACTCATTAAAAGGTTTGAAAGGGCGTCTTTCGAGTGGTATTTTATATCTTTTTCGGCCTCGCAAGACTAAAATTACAAAAAGGAAAACTCTGGAGTTACCTTTAAGTTCTTTTCAGACTCTCTAAACATGAAAAACCACCAAGTTTTCCTTCTATGGACTCACTAAATTACACATTGAAGGGCCTATATGGGGACGAACCCTTACTTCTTCCAGTTCATTAAACAAAGGAAGAGGGACTTACCGAAGGTGAGTTATATCGATCATGTGTTATCCTCCTTGAGCTCGTAAAATCAAAAAGAGGTACTTGTTTATCTGGATGGGGGAAAAATTGAAGGAAGTAAGCCAAGGTATCTTTTAGAATTGTCACAAGTCACTCTTGCAGTCCCCCATGAACACGGTACATTGTTTCTACCTACATCTTGAACACTTGGATAAACCATTGAACCTCTGCACTGAACCAATCCTGTGATTTTTTCACTCTTTAGGTCACCCAACAAATGTCACAGTATCCACTGCATTATGTTTTGGTACATGTTGCATTTATGCTATCGAGTCATGTTGTGCTTCAGTTTTCAAGGGAATTATCCGCCTCTAGAGTCAACCATCGCAAAATTTCCAGTTTCAATACCCGTGTCAGTCCATACTCATTTGATTCACCATATTACATCTCTATGCCAGTTTCATGTCGATGATGGGGGATACATCAAGGCCCTCCTTCGACGAGTCTTTTCCTGTCGACTTCAACACATTATTCAAGAATTTGACTTAGAAACCAATTAGTACCCTGGGACTTGCATGCCTCAATGGTAGGCCTCCTCGCCTCTGAAAATTGGTTTACATCATTGACCTCTGATCGAATGACTCCACGAATGTTCAACTTCAGCTCATTTATTCACATTCATTGGTTTGTACTAGGTTACCTTGGGAGTCTTTGACATCACTGGTGATTTCCCTCACACTTGTTAATGGTTTACCTCATTGACCGGAAATCAAGTGGTTTCTACCATGTTCGACATCACAACACTTATTTACATGGCTAGATTTGTACTACATTGAGATTAAGACGAAGATCCTGGGTTGATATTTCACTTTTTTATCTGCTTTCCCAAGCTGTGAAGGAGATCTTTGAGCATACTGATATAATGTCAGATAGATCCACTCTGTATTGGTTCGTGGATATGTCTTAGCATCTCATAGATCCACTGTGTATTTCTCGTGGCTATGATCAGTTTATTTTATGGAGGTATAGATCCACATTGTATCTTTGGTGGATATAACCTTAATTTAGTATCATTATGGATCCACAGTGTATTTATTGGTGGCCATACCTTAAGTCCTTCATCATTCAAGCATAGGTGTGCCTGCCTTGGGTTTGAAACATATGATAACATTTGTTTGATGGTTGTTTGCAGCTTCTACCAGGTTCTCTGACTCCATACCCTTTCTTCAAAAATCTACAAAGAACTTCAGTCATCAGCTTATGTCTTCTGACTTTGCACTTTGGGGGGCAATCTGTTAAATGTCAAAATTCCTCACTTTGATAATGTCCCATTATCATTATCGTAAGTGTCGCAAGTGTCGCAAAATTGAATTTTCATCCTGCATGTGTCGCATTGCGGATGACACCATAAGAACACTTGATACACCCTATAAGACATGCTATAAAAGGAAAACACATCATTTGGAAAGCTTATAAATTATTTTTCCTTGGGAAATTATCATCTTAAACGAATTTTTGGAGATCAACGCTCCCATGCTCACTTGCAGGGAGCGCTAGTGCTTCTTATACACTTAGCAGGGAGAGTTATAGCGCTCTGTTTCCATCTTTGAGGGAGCATCGATTGGTTGAAAGATTCTAGGGGAGAAATCCCCCTTATCTTTAAGGACATATAGAAAGGATCCAAGCTGGTTTGGCTCAAATCCAAGCTTCAAGTTGTATCTAAGGGAAATACCACAAATGATGGAGTCATATCATCAACTTATTCCAAATATAACTAAGGTGGTTGAGCCTCCCAAAGTCTACAAAATGAGGCATTCTTATGGTGAAAAGGAGGAGAATATCAGTGAAAAGTATTGTCCTTTTGATCGTGGATATTTCGAGCAAGGGGTTGGACAAGGAGGAATTGGTGAGGCTGATACATATGCATCTATAGATTGTAAGTACCTTGTTATGTTCTCATTAATATATGCTTGGTTTGTTTCCTTCAAGTTTGTGTACTATTGCATGGGCTTATCTTTTATTGATAAATCTAGTTTAAACTAATATTAGTAGAATATGAAGAATGCATTTTCTTTGTTGTCTATTGAATTGCAAAACTCATTAAAGGGACTGAATATCAAGTTCATCTTGGACCGAGCAAGGAAAAGCTTCAGAAAAAGGTACATCATATTTTCTTTCTCTTTTGCTTTTGACTAGTTTAGCTGCATTTAAAGGAATGTCAGTGTCCAATGTTATCATTTTTCTGTCTTGGTCATAGGGGTCTAGGATCCAAGAGGTCATTCACCTATCTGCAAAGGAATTTTCCTGCAACAAATCCATCCACGAAGATGATTAAAGAAAATATTGAAGACTATGTCTTATTCTCTACCCTCTGAGGATCAGCGTCACCTGGAGAGGATACTTGGCTCATAGATAGTGGTGCTTCTAAGCACATGACAGGTTAGAGAGACATTCTCTCTAGCCTTATAGAAAATAACTTTCCCCAGAAAGTTACACTTGGATATGATTATCTATACCCTATCAAAAGAGTGGGAGAGTCCACCTACAAACTTGATTCAGGGGCCCCAATGAAGATGAAGGATGTACTATATGTACCAGGTTTGAAAAATAATTTTCTTTCTATCTCAACTTTAGATAAGAAAGGTTTCAGGGTTGCATTCATATATGGTGAAGTCCTTATGTGTCCTAAAGGAAAAACCATAGAAGATGCAATTTGTATTGGAACAAAAGAAGGTGGCCTATATAAGTTAAAAGGTCACTTGGATGCAGCCTTGACTCACTCCACTGAGATTCCATGTGAGTTTTGGCATAGAAGACTAGATCACATCAACTACAAATCCTTACCATATGTGAGCAAGGTAGTTTCAGGTCTACCATAATTCAAGGTTGACCATGAAGGCGTGTCCAAGGGATGTGCACAAGGAAAGAACATAAAGAATCCTTTCCCGAAGAGAGACAGTAAATCAGAAGGAGTCTTGGAGCTCATCCACTTAGATGTATGTGGCCCAATGTCATCAACCTCTCTTAGTGGGTATGTATACTAGGTGTCATTTATTGATGACTATTCTCACAAGACTTGGGTTTACTTCTTGAAATCAAAATATGAAGTGTTTGGAAAATTCAAGGAATTCAAAGCCTTGATATAGAATCTCTCTGAAAGAAAAATCAAGATACTCATGTCAGATAATGGAGGAGAATACACCTCAAAAGAGTTTGTAATATTTTGTAAAGATGTTGGGATTAAGAGGGAGCTCACCACTCCCTACAATCCTCGACAAAATGGTGTAGCAGAAAGAAAGGACATAACTATAACGGAAGCAGTGAAGAATATGATCCATGATCAAGATTTTCCAATGCACTTCTGGGAAGAATCAGCAAGAAGAGCAATATATGTACAAAACATATTATCTCATAGTGCACTTCGGATCAAAACCCTCAAAGAAATGTTCTCCAGAAAGAAGCCAGAAGTAATCCATCTCAAGATATTTGGTTTTCCAGTGTTTGTACACATTCCAAAAGAGAAGAGAACCAAGTTGGACCCTTCATGAAAGAAGGGAATATTTGTTGGATATTATGAGGTCTCAAAGTCCTTCAGAATTTACATACCAGGTTACCATCATATTGAGATCAACAGAGATGTAACCTTTGATGAATATGCAACACTCAAGAAATCAAGGAGATGCCAGCTTGAAGAAGTATATGAAGAAGATCATGTAGCTCCCAGAGTTGCAGAACCAATGAGGGAAGTCACAACTTCTCCTGATGATGAGATTCAAGAAGATCATGACATGATAGAATATCAAGAACCTCCCTAGATGACGATCTCTCACAAGAGAAATCCATCTTGGGTAGGGGAAGTTATTCAAGATGGAGAGAAGTATGGTGCCCCAGAAGGAACCATGAGACAAATAAAGAAACATAAGTCATTCTCCAGTTACATGGCTTTGATGTGTGATCTCATAGAAAATGAGTCTGCTTGATTTGAAGAAGCCACTCAGAAGAAAGAATGGGCAGATGCCATGACTGAATAATACCAATCAATTATAAAGAATGATGTATGGGAAATAGTTCCCAGACCTAAGAGAAAAGATGTGGTATCTCGCAAATGGTTATACAAGATAAAACATGTTGTTGATGGAAGTATTGAAAAACATAAAGCAAGGTTTCTAGCTTGTGGATTTTCTCAAAAGGAAGGTATTGATTATGAAGAGATGTGTTCTCATGTAGCCAGATACACTTCTATCAGAACCATCGTATCTCTTGTAGCATAGATGAAGTGGAAGTTACACTAGATGGATGTGAAAATATCCTTTTTAATCGGTGCCATTGAAGAAGAAGTGTATATAGAACAACCTCAAGGGTTTGAATTTGAATACATAAAGACTCATGTCTACAGGTTGAAGAAGGCTTTGTACAGATTGAAGAAAGATCCTAGAGCTTGGTATGGAAGAATTGATAGTTTCCTAACGAGCTTGGGCTTTACCAAGAGTAAAGTTGATTCTATCCTTTACTTCAAGGTTATGAATGATAAGCCAGTTATTCTATTGTTGTATGTGGATGAATTATTCTTAAATGGAGAAGAAAATCTCATCATTGATTGTAAGAAGAAGCTCATTGTAGAGTTTGAGATGAAAGACCTAGGCCTAATGCATTATTTCTTAGGTCTTGAGGTTTAACAGAGCCCAGAAAAGATCTTCCTTAACCAAGGCAAGTATGTAGTTGAAATACTTAAGAGTTTTGATATGTTGGAGTGTAAATCCATGAACACACCCATGGAAGCAAAGTTAAATCTCTTGGTTGATACTTCGTCAGAATTGGTTGATGCTATGTTGGATAGACATATCATTGGATCATTGATGTATCTGACAAATACCAGGCCGGATATATGTTCTGTTGTGAACACCTTGAGTCAATATCTAGTAGAGCCCAGACGTGTTCACCTTGTTGTTGCAAAACATGTGATGAGATACCTTAAAGGTACGCTGGACTTTGGTCTTTGTTATAATAGAGATCATGAATTCAAACTAATTGGTTATACCGATTCAAATTGGGATGGAAGTGTTTATGACAGAAAGAGCACTTTAGGATGTTGTTTCAATCTAGGGTCAGCCATGACTTCATGGCAGAGTAGGAAGCAATCCAATATTTCTCTTAGCACAACAGAGGTGGAATACATCATTGCATGTTCCACCATTTGTGAATCCATATGGATTCGAAAGTTTTTGACAGTCTATTTCATCTGGAGATGGAAGAAACCATGATTCTATGTGATAACCATAGTTGCATAAAGATGACAGAGAACCCTGTGTTCCATGACAAGTCAAATCACATAGAAATATGGTATCACTACATTTGTGATATGGCGCAGAGGGGAGCTATAAAGCTCCAATATGTTGGCACAGATGAGTAGGTTGCAGATGTGTTGACCAAGCCTTTGTCTTGTGTAAAGTTTGAGCACTTTCAAGACAAGCTTGGTATATTCTGAAAGGACCTCCCTCGAAAGGGAGAGTGATGTTGATGATACTATGGTATCCTGGCCAACAACGGGTAGCTCAATTAGGATTTTATATCCTAGGGGATTGATCATCCCTGGACAAATCCCAAAGGTCTGGTAAGGACGGTCTGTCAGAGTACATGTGCATGTATATGCTAGCTATGGTCAGTAGTGATAGCTCTGTTAATATTTTTATAATCCTAGGGAATTTTATGATTCCTGGGAAGATCTCAAAGGTGTAGTAAGGATGTTTTGTCAGAGTACCATGTGGTAGCTCTGTTAGGATTTTATATCCTAGGGAATCTTATGATTCTTGGGAAGATCCCTAGGGACTGTCAGAGTACGACAAAATGTTGTTGATACACCTTCCTAATTTTTTTTCCCTATGATGATGATGATGATGTTGCTCCAGCCTCGTGCTATGATGATGTTGTTTCTCCAACCTCGTGTTGTGATGATATTGCTCCAGTCTCGTGTTGTGATGATGTTGTTGCTCCATCCTCTTGTTGTGATGATATTGATCCAACCTCATGTTATTGATGATGATGTTGTTATTATATATTTTATGCTAATTGATGTTGATGTTTCAGGTTCCAGCTTCATGTTGTGAATGATGATGATGATACTCCAGCTCCATGTTGTGAATGATAATGTTATTGATGATGAGAAAAACTTTCGATGATTTATAGATATGCGAGTCATTGTTCCAGATGTTGTTGATGTTGTTTCTCTCTCTCTCTCTCTCTCTCTTGATGATGTTGTAGAATACCCTTCTTGTTAAGGGGGAGTGTTGAAATATTGTAACTACAAAGAATATTCTACTTATTATTGAGTTATTATCTTATATATCAATCCCCTTTTATGGATTGATCATGTCAGACTTTGTATAAGACCAAATCCCCTTTTGTGGATTGGTCAAACCCTAATTATATGTTGCTAATTAAGAAGTCGCCTAATTAAAGTGGTTTTAGCCACTAAGTGAAGAAGTCGGCCCTGCTTGATGAAGCGACACCACCCTAGCACCTGCTAGCTAGTATAAATAAGAGTGGAAAGCACCTCATTATATCACTCACTCAAGTCAATCATCTAGTGCGCAAGTTTGAAGGAAGTTGCAATTGTCGGAAGGAGGAAGAGAGAGGCGCATTGCTCAGTGTTGGATATTCTCTAGTGTTTGGATTATTCTCTTGGCATTGTATTGACATTCTATATTAAGGAAGTTTTTGTTGGGTTTTCTCCCCCATGAGGGGTGCCCAAGATAAATTTTTTGTACCTTGTGATTGTGTATCTTTTAGTGATCCTGCTTATGCTATTATTGTCTAGTAAATTGAAAAGAACTTAATAGCAGCTCTAAATTTAACAAATAATATTTGGAGTTCCAATTTTTCCATAGTATCCTTGGTCATGAAATTTATGGTTTCTCCTATATCGATCAAGGTGTTCATTATCAATTTATTATCAATATTAATACTCACTATAGGTTTACCTGGATTGGAGTATTTAGGAATAAGAACTTTCTTGAGCATGAGATCAACAAGTTGACCTTTAACATGGATATTTTGTGGGTGTTTCCTTTTTCTTCCTAGTTTCTCTAGGCAAAGTCCCTTTATGTCCTTGCTACAAATGGGAAAATCCTTGATGGATTAGATGAGATGAAATTTAACACATGGGTTCTTAAGTTCTCCAAGAAAATCAAACTCTGACTGAGTAATTATCTTAGCATGGTTTAGCCTTTCTAAAAAAGGTGGGATATATTTTGGCTATTCATTTTCTTGCTAAGTAATGGGTTGTTGCATTTTAATTTTAGGGTTATGCAACTACTCTTCATCTATAGGTTTGGTGATGATTTGTGGTGAAGGTTTTACTACCGTCTTCCTTGAATGCATTTGAAGTTCATTACAATCAATGGATTCTACAAAGTATGTGATGTGAGTTACTATCTCACTATTACATAATGGGTTATTATTTTTTGGGTTTGGTACATACTATGTAGGTAGTTGAGGTAATCTAGGATGATAGGGAATTTTTTTCTGGTAAGGAGGTGTTTTCCACCCTTTTTGAGATTTCCATGGTTGTTGATGAGAAAACCAATGGTTTTCTTGGGGTTGTGGGTAAGGATAGAAGGATGGTTGTTTCTTTTGGATGTTTGGGTATTGCCACTACTGGTGAGGTGGGAATGGGTTTGGCCAAGTCTAAGGAGTAAGGTAATACTAGTTTGCAAGTGGATCCAGATGATTATTTCACGTATAATTGAAATATTAAGGATGTTCATAAGGCATACCTTGAGTTATGGGGTGTGTTAGTCCCTTCCTTCTCTAGTTGATGAAGTAAACTTACTCCATATTATGTTATACTCCCTTGTATAGGACCTTAAAACTAGGTATCTATTGCACTAGTTGATATCATGATTTTCCTTAGTTTAAAGGCTACAAGTTTCTAAATTTTTTCAGGGACATTCATGACAAGCATGCTTTGTACTACATTTTGGACAAAAAATTGTTAGAGTCTTCTTAGTCTCCTCTTGCTTCTTTTTAACTTGGAGGGTAGCAAATTGTATTTCTAGTGAATTTAAGGTAGATTCTATATTCATGCCTTCCAATAGGTCACTAATTTCTAATCTTTTTAATTCGTATGACATTTTGGAAGTTTGTACAATAACCCCTAGTGTTCCCTTATTCTTTCTAGCAGTAGTTTTTGAGTAGTTTTTACATACATCCTATATCTCAACATATGTACATTTTGATATATCTCCAAATGCAATCAAGTTTAGAGCTTCCAGTCACTCATATCTTGCTCCTCTAAAGATTGCTACTCTAAGAGAATCTTTATCTATAGTGTAATTGGTAGATATCTTATAGCTAAAGTGAAACTTCTCAGCATATTCTTCCTGAGACTCGTCTTCTCCCTAAGTCATTCAAAATATTTTATCTTTGGAATATATTGATTTACAATATTCCTAGTACTTATTTGTGAAAAAACATTTCATTTTCTCCCATGTTTGAATATTATGTGCATCAAGGCTCATGAACCATCAAAGGGATTCCTCCTTCAAGGTAGACAGGAATAGTCTCAGTTTCTAAGCATCATTATTATAGTCGTAGCTCCTATAGAGAACTTCAAACTTGAAAAAAAATGTTTGGTTCTTTAGTGACATTCCATGGAAATGGGGAAGAGAAATTAGATTGATGTTCTTTATTCCTACCTACTACTCTATTTCTAGTATAAGAAACTAAAACATCACTTATTCTTCTTTCACTCTTTATCTCATTCTTTCTTATTCTCTTTCTTTTTCCATAATGAATAGAGAGGGGATACCAAAATATAAGGATGGATAAGTTTCCAAATCCATTGATTCCTCAATACTTTCTTCTAGTTATTTAGAAGCTTGATTTGAACTTTCCATGGAAATTATTGACTCGTGACTCTCTTGTTTTTCTTGCTTCGTACTTGCTTTTCCTATTCTTTGGTTATCAAATTTTGGTAAAACTCTTCCCAATCTATCCCTATTGAGATGCATGCATTTTTCTAAAAAAAATGTGTTAATTACAGAAAAGAAGACTACTTGCAAAATAAAACTCTCATAAACCTTGGTTTTTTCTCCCTTTTACAGTGGAATCCCCATTCAATAGTGCTTTCTTCCTTGAATATTTTAGTACTTCTCGGGAAATGGCACTAAAAAGTAGTGAGCTATAGAATTCCAGTAATAAAAACCATTGTATCCTAAAGTAACACACTCAAATTATCAACCAGGCGAATATTAGGCTTGTGAACTAATGTGCAAAATTTATTCAACCTTCAAGGGTAAAAGAGCTACATAATTGCTTATGTATTAATTTATTTTAAGGAATGGAAACTACCTACATTTTATATGTTCTTTACCTACAACAAGGGTTCTATTATTTTGCAATAAAATTCATCTAGGCTTAAAATTCCTTTTGGCTAATCGGTTGGTGCTACAAAACCCTATAACTCCTTGAAATTGAATCTACGCTGCAAAAAATAAAATAAAGTATTTGAAACTCAATGCTACGGAAAGAAACTAATTACTAAACAATAAATTCAATGATTTATAAATAAACCTAATATATAGTGCACTAAAAAAAAAATCTTTTTCCACCCATAGGTTCATGGAATGTTAGTGAAAGGATAATCACAATACATAAATATTCTAGCTACAAAACTTAAAGAAACAACACAATGGAATGCAAATGAAAATAAAAAACACACAGAAAAGTGCATTCACCAACAACCTCCTCAAGCAGGCCCTGCTTGAAGAGGATTGGTAAATTCCTTTTTAAAGAACTTAAATTATCTTAGAAGAAAATTAGTGTTTTATTTCATCAACAAACTTCAAAATTACAAACTCAAATTTGCACCTCCTAAACTTAGTTGTATGCAACTCCAACACCTACTATTTTATACCGTAACTTGCGCCGCAGATGAGCATATTTATATTAAAGAATCCTTGGATTACTCAAATTTAGTGGGAACTCCAAGCTCTGAACTAACAATCTTACCCCTAGTTATGGAACCTTATTGAGGAATGGGATTCTAGGGTACATGATCCTCCTTCAATGTTAAAAAAAATGGTCTATTGGAGAGCCACTCTTCCTTAGCTTATAATAATTAAATCTGAAAATATCACTAATGCTAATTTTTCGTATGACAACAATAGCTTGGAGGAAGTGACTTCATACAAATATCTTGGAATTGATCTTCATCACAAGCTCAACTGGAATTGTAGCATTGCGAAAAGGATAAATGGAGGGTGGAAATATTATTATGGGCTTGTAAAAAATTGTAAATCAATGGACCTTTGACTATGGGAATCAGGATAAGAAGGAACTCCTCTTTGTGATCCTTGTCACTCATATTATCTTATATGGTTGTGAAGTTCATGGTTGCAACAAATCTAGAGGATCATGGAGAAAGATATAACAAATCCAAAAGTGTTTTATAACTTATAAACTTAGAATCAAAGGTAATACACCCTACCCCACCCTATCCTCTTCATAGAGGAAAGTATTTCCCCCATTGAGAGCATGACTATGACTAGGTATTTAATATAGAAGACCAATTTAATGTACATGACCAAGGTAAACAACATTGAAGACAAGAGGCTTCCTAATATTGATTCAAACTCCAGTCAAAACCACCTATAACTCAAGTGAGGTTGGCATAAGGATGCCATGTCTTGGATAAATCATTGGGGTATAAAGGAAGAGGTCGCTCTACAGAATAATGATAATATTAATCATATTATTGCATCTAAATTCAAGGAGAAAGTGTGGTGCAAAAGAATTAGAGGATAACATAAAATCAAGGTACTACAAGGAGGTGATAAACCCTAACCTAGAAGATCAAAAGTATATGTCTGTTTTGACTAATGTAAAGAAGAAAACCAACAATTCCAAATAAGAAAAAACTCTCATGAGCTCCATAGTGAAAGAGAGCATTGGAAAATCATTCAAAATGTCATGGGTCAAAAGAACTTGTCATCTTTGTGACACTAGGAGGGTTGAAGATGAAAAACACTATCTCTTAGATTCTCTTGGGTACACCCACATTAGATCCAATTTTCAAAAAATGTGTTACAATATCGGCCTTCCTAACCTTCACTAATGAAAACTACGGTGATTTATGAATTCTTCTTTTAAAGCTTTTTTAGCAAAAAAATATAATTATATTTTCCTTACCTTTCATAAGGTCTGATGGACCAAATTTGGTCTCAGTGGATGCTAACCATCATCATCATCATCATCATCATTTATTAACAATATTTTTAATTATATTTACCTTAGCCAATTATACAAATCAAAATTAATCCTAAAGAAACCTTGCCTTTTTAAAGATCCAATAGACCAAATTTGGTCTCAGTGGACGTTAACCATCATCATCATCATCATCATTTATTAACAATATTTTCAATTACATATACTTTATCCAATTATACAAATCAAAATTAACTAGAGTCAACCCTATGATAAACTTTGAATCCATTTATTAAATCAATTTGAACCATGATACGTGTTTCTTGTAAAAAATATATGCTTTACTTTATTTTAAAATTTCATGTAAGCATTAATGTAGTAAGTATCTATATTCATAATTACAAGCATAAGTACATTTTAATTTAGTATTGTTTACTTTACATTAAAATATTATATCAACATTAAATATACAATTTTAATTAATTATTTCTAAGATTATATATCTGCGGTTCTGAACGGGAATAATACTTCTCTTTGGTTTTTACCTTTTTTACCCAGAATAATCTATGTAGTTTCTCCGAACTTCTCTGCGATTTTTGGAAATTATTTTTGGCTTCTTCAACTGGTTGAGAAATTGGACATGTGAAATGAGGTGAGCCGTTTTTTACTTTGATTCAATTTTAATTTAAAATATATTTATAATCTATTAATGTAAAGAGATTTAAATATATTTTATTTATTTATTATTTAAGTTTCATAAATAAAAGTTGATTTGAGAGATAAAGGCAATCCAAAATAATAATTCTTACATTTTTTTCTCTTCTTTTCAATATGAGCACTCCACCACCTATTCCAAAAACTCAGCCTAACAAGGGGAGGCCCCCCAAAATCACCCTAGAGATCCTTTATGATTATATGGAATCAATAGAAAAAAGAAGAGAAGAGAGAGATGCCAAAATCCAAATAGAGTTAGAAACATTAGAAAAAAGGAGTGAAGAAAGAGACGTAAAACTCCAAATAGAGATAGAGGCAATGATTGATAAAAGAATTAAAGATACCATTCAAACTCAAATAGATGATAGATTCTTAGGGTTCAAGAGTGAATCGCACACAATCAAGGATAGGATTCAAGAAATGGAAAAACATAAACAATCAACCCAAGAAGGAGGGTTTGAAGAAAATAACAACTTGAGTGATAGGATTAAAGAGCTAGAAGAAAAACTAACCAACAATTTGACCCTCGGTAATATGGAAAACAAATTGGATATCAAACACATCAAAGAGGAAACAAATAAGCTAATTGAACTGGACCATGAGCGTAACAAAATATACTTGAATCTCATAATGTTTGGTATAAAAGAACAACAAGAGGAGGATACGCTAGAAATAGTAAAAGAAGAATTAAATAATAAATCACAAATTGATATAACTTACCTCATAGAAGCAAAGAGGCTAGGAAAAATAATTGATCACAAAGATAGGTTGATATGTGTCAAAGTAAGTTGTAATGACCATAAATATAGCATACTTAGTAAATCTTCGAACTTAAAAGGGTCGGGAATATTTATAAATGAAGACCTCATTCCCGAAGACCAAGTTGAATTAAGGAAGGAGGTTCAAAAGGTAAAAGAAGCCAGGAAAGAAGGAAAATGGGTAATAATTAGAAATCAAAAATCTATTATTAGGGATAGAGACCAGAAGAATAATAATAAATAGGAATTTAGGACACTCGGGATCCTTTTTTGGAATTATCATGGCTTTCTATGGCGCAAAGGTCCAATGATAAGTTGGATCCTGAGTGATATTGATATTATCTGTCTAGTTGAAACTTGGGGGCATGAGGAGTATAAGGTCCCTAACATGGAAGGATTTGTCTTGTGGTCGGCATGGAACAAAAAATCCCACCGTAGAGGGATAGGAGGCATAGCTTGTTATATTGGAAAGAGCATTTCTCCTCACATTCAACTTCATAAAATCGACCCTCTTAATCAATACATTTGGATAGAAATTTCATACACCAATGCTAAGAAGATGTATATAGTAATTTGTTATTTTTCACCTATTAATTCTACTTTTTATAAGAAAAACAATCTAGAAAACAATTGTCCCTATAATAATTTAGAACAAGATATTTATAGTTTGAAAAATGAAGGTAATATTCTCCTGCTAGGACTGCAACTAAACAAGATACTCTTTTAAGTAATGACTCCAACCATAACCCTTTATGGCTAGATGAAGACCTTGATTTATCTAATAGCTACAAAAGATGCTCTAAAGACCTAATTGAGAATTTGTTTGGTATTGAGTTGGTCAAGCTCTATAGCTCTCAAGACCTAATAATTTGCAATGGAGTAATGAAGTGGCCAAACTCCAACCAGATGACTTGTATTCATGGGCTAGGTAGTAGTGTTGTAGATTATGTGATATCTGATATCCTCATTTCCAACCAAATAAAAACTTTTGACCTTTTAAATGACCATGAGCCTAACTCTGATCATAAACCTTTAACCCTAACTCTAAAATTTTCCATGCATAAGAGCGCCATTGAAGAGAATTCTGATAATCAAAGGAATTTGTGCTTTGAAAAAAGTAAAGTTGACATTTTCTTAAAGGGCTTAAATAGAAAATTAAATCTCCTAACTTATAAGGACAACATTGAAGAACTCTATCATAATTTTACAACTACCCTTTCCACTTCTATTAACAAGTTCTATGTTGAGGTGTCCTATAAAAGAATAATAGAACGGCCAACCCTTGGTATGATAAAGAATGTAAAATTACTAGGAAATCCATTAGGGATGTTTCTAATGAGTCCTTAAAACTCGATAATATCAATACATACAAAGCCCTAATTAAAAGGAAAAAAAGATACTATATCAATAAAAGGCAAGAGCAACTTTCACAACTATATAAGTTGGATCCTAAGAAGTTCTGGAGCCAAATTCTAAAACGCAATACTAAATAAAATAATAGGATTCCCTTAAGGGACTGGAATTCCTACCTTAAAAGTCTTTATGAGTTCCCTAATGCCATGGACACCATTCCTATTGTCCCTACAAAGGAAGAAGTTTTTTCTTTAGATGACATAGAGTTTGGGGTTAAGTGGCTTGCAAATGGGAAAGCTAAGGACATTGAAGGCTACCAAGCTAGAATTTTTAAAATTGGAGGGCCAATCCTTATCCCTCACATACACAAGCTCTCTTCAATTTAGCAGTCAAGCAGGGCTTCCCTAAACCCTGGACTCAAAGCCTCATTGTTCCTATATTTAAAAATGGGAATAGAAACATTCCCTCTAATTATAGGACCATTATGATTAGCCCGATTTTATCCAACCTTTATGGAATTATTTTGGAAAAGAAGATTAGCCTTTGGCTAGAAAGTCACGGTAAAAGAGCTAAAAGACAGGCCAGGTTTAAGATATATCATTCAACTATGGACCATCTTTTTACCTTTAAGATCATTGCAAAGGAGTTCCGCAATACTAAAACCAATCTTTTTTTTTGTTTTGTTGACTTTAGAAAAGCTTTTGACATGGTTCCTAGGAAAAACCTTTGGAATAGAGTTATGGCTTGGAAAATCTCGAGTTGAGGGTTGTTGCAATAAGGATGTATGAGAACGTTATTGTTAAGTTTAAAAACAATGAGGGTTGGTCAAAATAGATTAACTGCAATATCGCAGTCAAACAAGGTTGTCCCTTGTCCCCTACCCTTTTTGGCATTTACATTGACAAGTTAGAATATTGCTTGGAAAAAGCAGGTTGTGTCGACCCTACTCTCACTGGTATAGTCATAAATCTTCTTCTTTATGTTGATGATATCATTCTTATGGAAAGGAGTCCCCATGATCTTGAAACCCAACTAAGAATCCTCAAGGATTTTTTCTCCAATATGGGTATGACTGTTAATACTGATAAGACTAATGTCATGATTATTGAATCCAATAAGATCCCTTATGATACCTTTGTATATGACAACAACAACTTGGAGGAAGTGACTTCATACAAATATCTTGGAATTGATATTCACCACAAGCTCAATTGGAATTATAGCATTGAGAAAAGGATTATTGGGGGATGGAAAGCTTATTATGGGCTTGAAAACAATTGTAAATCAACTGACCTTTAGAGTTGGGATAAGAAGAAACTACTCTTTGAGACTCTTGTTACACCTGTTATTCTTTATGAATTTGAGTTCTGGGGCTGTAGTATCTCTCGTGAATCCTAGAGAAAGATAGAGAAAATACAAAATAATTTTATAACCTATAATCTCAAAGTTAAAGGAAATACGCCCTATCCCATCCTCCTCTTAGAAACAAGCCTCTCCCCCATTGAGAGCATGGCTATGACTAGATACATAATGTATAAGAACAAGTTAAACAACATGGAAGACAAGAGGCTTCCTAAAATTGCTTCAAAATCGAGTCATAACCACCATTGACTCAAGCGAGGATGGAATAAAGATGTACGGTCTTGGCTAAACTATTGGGGAATCATGGAAGACACCATTTTGCTGAATAAAGATATTATTAAAAAATGTCAAATCAAAATTTAAGGAGAAAATGTGGTGTGATAAAGTGTTAGAGGAAAAAAGAAAATTAAGGTATTATAAAGATGTAATCAACCCTAATCTATAAGATTAAAATTATCTATCTATTTTGCCAAGTGTAAAGAAAAAAATAAGCATTGCTAAGATAAGAACAAATTCTCACAAGCTCCATAGTGAAACTGGGCATTGGTCAATTCCTAAAACACCATGGAATGAAAGAGTGTGTCACCTTTGTGACACTAAGAAGGTTGAAGATGAAAATCACTTTCTCTTAGATTGTCTAGCCTATACCCATATTAGATCTAATTTTCAAAATATTTGTCACACTACCAACCTTCCTAACCTCTTAACTCAACAAAAATATGGTGATCTTGGAAAGCTTCTCTTAATGCTTTTCGAGCACAAAAACAAAATTCTAAAGAATCGCAAGTAATCACTTACTCTCTTAAGGTATAATAGACCAATTCGGTCTTAGTGGACGTTAATCATCATCATTAAATATATATTTTTAATAATTATATATATATTAGTTATTTAATTAATTAATATTAAATATATAAATTTGATAATATATATTAGTTAGTTTAATTAATTAATTTTAAATATATAAATTTGTTTTTCTTTTTAAAAACAATTGCTAAAATTTTATATTACATATACAAAAAATTATAGCCATCTCTTATAGGGGTCTGCCATTGGGGAAACTAAAACCCCTACCAGAAGAGATTTATAAAAATTGTTCATGACATTCTTTTTCAAAGTTTGTAGCCAAAATTTACAAAAAGAGAGTATAAGTTGTCTATGATTGTCCATGCTATCAAAAATACTAAGAACAACAAGATAAACACCAACATCATGCTCGAGGAGAGTGAGGGCCAACCTCTTTGAAAGCTTCCACCAACAGTTCAGTCTCCATGCTTTGTTCCTGAGCATTTTCATCAATAGGAGGTTCATCATTAGGATAATGGGGTTCTCTCGGGTCTCTTTAGAGCCTAATGAAGTCTTTTTCTACCTAGACATCCCGTCCTTCTTCCCAACCTATGAAACTGAGATACCAATTCCAAATACCACCTTGCACATGGATTCAAATTTTCCTTCAAAAATTTTGATTGTATGGATAATGTTCAAGATCTCCCTTCTTGTATTACCCACGGCTTGGGAAATCATTGTTTTAACCAGCCAATATGTTTATACCAATTTGAATAATTTGGTCCTCATGGATCTTATATAAAATAGGTCTTTAACCCATCCTTCAACTTCCTGCAAAATATGGTCCTTAGAGATGGTTTGTTGCAGATCTCAAATTTATTTTTCGAGCTCTTCGACCTCTTTCTTGGCCTCTACTGGGACTTTCCCTTTGTACAAATTCTCCACTTCCTAGGTATCCTCCGCAACTCATGACAAGAGTAGAGGATCCTTTGAGATATATGGAACGTCCTTCATTGCCCTGACCTTCCTCTTCTATCCCCCACTCTCCTACTTGCACCACAAGCCATACTGTGCAAAAGATAACCCTCCATTGAAATTCCAAAATGAAAACTAAAGTCATTGYTTGAGACCAAGGAGGGAAACAAATATGATAGATGTCACCTAGAGGAGTACTAAATCCCCAAGAGTGGAAGTGAAACCCACGGCCATTGTGGGCATCACACGCAGAGTCATATATTGACCTAATTTCAAACACCTAAKAGAGACATGACAGAGCCCCACAAAGAGGCCATAAACTAAAYARGGGACTAKCAAATCCCTGAGACTCACTAACATAATGGAGATGAGTCTAGAGCCTTCCACACATGCCAAAATTAGCAMAAAAACTAAAAAATCAATCAACCACCACCACAACCTGAGYAAGAAATACCATTTACTTGAACCTACATGTTGAAACAGACTAAGAGGGATCCCTTTGTTGGCCCATTCTTGTTCACATGAAAACTCCATCATCCATCCTTCCTTCAATCAGGTTGTCTTCTAGCATTTCCCCAAGAAAATTTTACTGCCATGAGAAACCAACATTACTCCAGAACCGACCCTCATCCATTACATCCCGCTATCATCCTTACCAGCACTACAAAAGTTCAATAGCTTCCAACCAAAACCACCTTCATCAATCACCTCAACATACATTCCACCCTTCTTCTCCATAGATCTCATCATAATTACAAAAGGTTGGAGAAGGACAAGTCTTGCCCTGTCACATGTCCTTGTATCTCCTCCCGCAGGAGAACCTTCCACACACACCAAGTTATCTAGGGAATCCTTAGCTTGCAAGGTGGTGGTTGAGCAGTGTATTTGTGCCCCATAATCTATCACCTCATCTAGGTGAATTATATAAGTTTGTTAAGAGTATATATCTGATGAATTTAGTTGATAATGATTATTGATATTTTTTAAATTAATTTAATTTATAATTTTATATAAAAAGAGAATGAATAAACAAAATTAAGAAATAAAAATCATAACATTATTTATTTAGATAATTATTAATTAAAATCATAGTATTGTCTATTTGAATAATTGTTTAGACATGAATTTGTTTTTTTTTTCCAAGAAAAAAACATATTTTTTTACAAGGAGAATTAAAAACACATTCCAAATGGTGCATGATGAAGAGTTGTTAAAGCATGTTCTCTTGTTTGTACATATCATTGAACTAATTATAGTTCTACCCACTATTCATCAAAAATATAATTATGAAATTAATATTTCCAAAGGACTTACATAATAATAATAATAATCTAGTTTTAAGGTCATGGCCAAGCCACACACCAAATTGATGTATGAGACTCCCCCACCGAATGATTTTACTGGTAAAGTATACAGAGGTATACATACCCTACCCCCCTCTAGATTTGAACATGTGACCTCTTAGGAGGAAACACATCTTCTTAACCATTAGGCCCAATCAGGATGTATATCAAAACATTTCATCAAAACACCTATCAAGTAACCATATCAAAGTCTGTTAAAAAATTACAATGAAACCAACCCATAGAAAAAAATTAAAACTCAAAAGCCTTAGTGAACCTGGAAGAGACTAAAATCCCCTCTTGATATTCATCTTCAATGATCCAACTTTCCATCAACTATAAACCATATTTAGAAAGGATATCATCTTGAATCGATCTGAAAATGTTACACCGAATACTAAAGATTGTACTCTAACCAAAACATTTGGCCTTACTGAATTTGGATCTGTGATGATGAAGTTATGACGTTTTTTCCCAAAACACATGTTTTAGACTAGTTTCAGGACTATCCACAAACCATATTTTCCACGGAGTGTAACTCCAAAAATACAACGACCCATAAGCTGAATTTTTTATCAAAGATACTTGGATATGTTTTCTAAATGGAATAGCAATTTCACAGTCTGAATCATTCTATAAAAAAAATTATTGCGAAAATGGTGAGATGACCTATAAATAACATACCTTAGAAAGCATCATCAAAAGAATTTATCCTCCCTTGAATTCCGCTCTTTTTTTCTTCACCTTCCTTCTGAAATTAGGCTTAGATATCCTTTGGTTACCTCAGACACCTATATATATTCAATATGCTCAAGTGTGATCTAAAATGAGAGAGCCTTGCCTCTTATTTATACTCTCCAAGTAGCTTCCTTGAAAACATCTTCTAGGTCACTTTGCCCACTTTCTTTATTTTAGGGTTAACCCACTTCTAATTTCTCCATTAAATTTATTATTTAAATAATTTATTTTTTATGTAGAGTACACGCATCACTTCACTTTATTATTTACCTTCTAAAATATCTTAAACCACTTTGACTATTTTGATCTTTTGGGGCTTCTAGATGACATATGAGGGTCCTCCAACTTCGTAAGGCCATAACTCTCAAATCGTGAGGAGTTATGTGACGTTACACATACCACCAGAAATGGAATGACATGTAATATCCATATAGAATAGTATTACCTACAAAGAATAGTATTACCTGCAAATATATCAAAACGCATACCATTATCCATCATACAAACTTGAGTCCATTACCCAAACCTGGGTTCTCCAACTTCTTATGGCCATAACTCTCTAACCGTGAGAATTTATGTGACATTCCACATACCACTGGAAATGGCATGAAAAACACTATCCATCTAGGATATTTTCACTGACAAATTCACTGACCTCCATCTCATTATTCCACAAATAAGCATGGGTTCTCTAACCATACTTCTAGGATAACTCAATCCACAAAGCATCTTTTCGTGAGGGATTTCACCATAAGGGTACCACTTTGGATTTCATCCCTTGTGCTATCGATATTTCTTCAAGGGTTGACATCAATGAAAACCAACCTTAACCAACAATCTCCCCCTTTGGCATTGATGGCAACACTCTGATGTAAAACTGAAATTATGTCATGCAATACTGAAATCATATCACGCATGCTCCCCCTGGAAACATGCCTCTGTCCTCTGCATCTCTATGACCATTTCTCCCCCTAGAACCATGCCTCTATACTCTGGATCTGATGAATCTCTCCCCCCTTTGTCATCAATGGAAAAGGTATATTTCCATCCGGGGCTGCTCCCCCTGACTGAATTGTCCCCTTTATGGTGCTTCCTCGTGTACATCTAAGACATATAAGATAAGCATTCAAAATCATTTATTTTGGAGTAGAAATAACTCTAAGTCTCTGGCGAAGATACTCAAAGGCTTCCCATGGAAGTGGTTTTGTAAAGATGTCTGCCACTTGTTCTTTTGTGCCCACATACTCAACTCTGGTGTTCTTTTTTGCAACTTGCTCCCGTAGAAAGTGATACTTTATTGGCATGTGCTTCGTCTTGGAGTGCATCACCGGGTTCTTTGAGATACTGATGGCGCTTGTATTATCACAATATATTGGAATGGGCTCATCATACTCAACCTGTATATCTGTCAGAGTTTGTTTCATCCAAAGAACATGTGTATAACATGATGTTGCTACAATATACTCCACCTCGACTGTAGATAAAGATATTGATGATTATTTCTTTCTTAGCCATGATACTAAACACTCACCCAAGTAGAACATTGTTCCACTGGTGTTTCATCGGTCATCAATACAACCTGCCCAATTTGCATCTGTGTAGGCAATAAGTGATAGATCATTTCTTTTTGGATACCATAATCCAAACTCTTATGTTCCTTTGAGATATCTAAAAATCCTCTTCACTTCTAATACATGTGATTCCTTTGGTGTTGCTTGAAATCGTGCCACCTGTCCAACTGTCTGCATTACATCTAGTATGGATGTTGTCACATATAGTAGGTTGCCAATCATTGACATGTATTGCCTTTGATCTGTAGACTTTGAATCATCATCTTTGTTCAACTTGCAACTGGTTTGCATTAGAGTGATAACTTGGTTTGAGAAATAAAAATTCCTTCATTACTTTGACGTATCTGAAGCCCCAGAAAGAAGGATAGTTCTCCAAGTAACGACATTTCAAATTCATTATGCATATCCTTTGCAAATTTTTGGCTTAACCTGTTATCATCACTACCAAAAATAATATCATCAACATAAACTTCAATTAATAAAATATTACCTTGACTTACCTTGATGTAGAGGTTGTTGTCTGCACTTCCTTTTCTGAATCATGCATATTGTAGATACTTATCCAGTCTAGAGTACCATGCTCTAGGAGCTTGTTTTAGACCATACAAGGCCTTCTTTAATTTACACACATAATCTGCGTTCTCTGACAACTAAAATCCTTATGGTTGTTCAATGTAGACTTATTCTTCAAGTTCCCCATTCAGAAAAGTTGATTTTACGTCCATTTGATACACTTTAATATTTTTGGAGCATGCACAAGCTAAAATCAAACAGATTTCTTCCATTCTAGCAACTGGGGAAAATGTCTCTTCAAAGTCGATTCCTTCAATCTGTGCATATCCTTTACATACCAATCTAGCTTTGTTCCTTGTAACATGTCCATCTTCATTCAATTTATTCCTGAAAACCCATTTTGTGTCAATCACATTCTTATTCTTTGGTCTTGGAACCAATTCTCAAGTGTCATTTTTCTCTATTTGATCTAATTCTTCATCCATGGCCTTATTTCAAAATTCATCATTGTTGGCTTCTTCAAAAAAGTTTGGTTCAATTGTAGGTAAGAGTGCTAGGTGTGTTTTTTCTGGTGAACTAATTCTTCTTCTAGTCTCAACTCCTGCATCTTTGTTTCTGATAATCTGATCTGAAGGATGATTCTTTTGTACTCGTCTGCTAGGTGTCTTTGGATACACTTGTTGAACTTGCTCCTCTGTTTCTGTTGGATTCTCTTCATCTTCCTCTTCTACTTTTTTTTCTTCTTTTGCTTCTTCTTCGAAAGGTTGTTCCATTGATTCATTTTTTTCTTCCTTTGATTCTGGTCTGCCTATTTCATCAATTGTTACGTTGATGTTTTCCACAACTTTTTTTAATCTCACATTGTAACACTTGTATGCTTTCCTTGTACTTGAGTAACCAACAAGTACTATTTTTTCCACACGAGAGTCAAACTTTCCCATTCTGCCATCTTCTCTTTTGATGTAGCATTTGCTTCCAAAAAATATGAAGTGCTTCACATTTGTTGGTCTTCCTTTCCATAGCTCGTAGGGAGTTTTGTCAGTGTTGTTTTTGAGCATTACTCTATTTTGAATGTGAACTGTTGTATGCACTGCCTATGTCCAAAATATATATTTCAATTTGGAATCCATTAGCATTGTTCGAGCCATTTCATGTATTGTCCTGTTCTTTCTTTCAACAACTACATTCTGTTGAGGTGTCCTAACAATGAAGAATTGCATTTTTATTCCATGACTGTTGCATTAGTCCATAAATTCCTTTGAAGCGAACTCTCCTTCATTATTAGATCTCAAGCATTTGATTTTTGAATCCATTTCATTTTCAACCATTTCCTTGTAGATCTTAAAGTTTTCAAAATTTTCCGACTTATTCTTGAGAAAAAAAACTGCAATCATTCTTGTATAATCATCAACTAATAACATAAAGTATTTCTCACATTTTAAACCATTTCTTGTAGTTGGTCCAACTAGATCAGTGTGCACAATTTTCAGTGGTCTTGTCATTGAATATTCCTTTGATTTGAACCTGGTCTTTATTTTCTTTCCTTATTGACAATGCTTGCATAAAGTGTTGGTTGGTTTCGTGATCTAGGGAATTTCTCTGACTGCTTCTCTTTTGTTGACTTTGACAAGGTTATCAAAATGTATGTGACCCATTCTTCTGTGCCATAGCCAACTTTCATCTTCTTTTCCTAGAAAACACTTTTCATTTCCAATTTCACTTAACACATATATGTTACTTGAAGTTCTTGCAGTTGTAGCAATAAATTTTCCTGAACCTTATTTTCTTATCTCACACTTTTGTGAATTGAAAGTAACTTTATGACCTTGGTCACACATTTGACTCACACTTAGAAGATTATGTTTCATATTTTCTACTAGTAGAACATTTTTTGCCTTTGTATTCTTGTTCCCAATTCTAACTGTGTCTTTTCCAATGATTTTAGCTTAATCATCATTTCCGAAGGAGACTAATCCATCTCTTTCCTTTCTTAATGTAAGAAACCTGTCTCTATCACTTGTCATGTGTTTTGAACATCCACTGTCAACATACCAACCATGTTTCTTCTGCTTAGCTTGTAGAGCGAGTGTGCATTCTTCATTGCTATATTGATTATGTTTTCTTATCTATATCCTTTTCTGAGGTTCATGTCTGTGACTGTTGTTATTTTGTTGTGGTTCTCTAGGAAGGACTGTCATTTTGCAATCTTTGGCCATGTGTCCAAAGTTGTTACATTTGTAACATTCCACTTCAGTGCTCAAAGATTCAAATCTGTTGTAACTTCTTCTCTGTGTTTCACTAGGCCTTATTGGATAACCCTTTTGTGTATGACTTTCAAAGTTGTTTATGTTCCTGTTGTTAGCTTTGCAATTCACAACTTTATGTCCAAAATTATTACATGCATAACATAAACCAAAAAATATAGTTTGATACCTAGGAGTTGAATATCTTCTTAAAGGAGGTGCTCTTATAAATCCTTCTTCTTCTTGAGGCCTATCTTTTTGTTGTTGATTCTGAAATCCGAATCTTCTCGGTGGATGATTGTCCTTGTAATCTTCCTTGTGTATCTTCTTATCCCCCTTGATTGTTTCTGCATAGCTTTTTTGATATGTTTCTTGCTCTGTTGTTTTGGAGCTTGATCCATTTTCTTTCTGATTGTATCCAAGTCCGGACTTATCAAGATGAGATTTTTTACTGCTGATAATGTCATCCAAAACTTGTGAGCTATTCTACATATTTTTCTTTTGAATATCATTTCTTAATGTGACAATCTCTGCTTCCAAATTTCCAATGTTCATGTCCTTTTCTTCTAGTTGTTCTTTGAGTGCTTCTTCAATTCTTTTATCTTATTCTATTTGAACCTTCAAATTTTTTATCATTTGTTCTAGTTCTTGAGTATCTTCTTTCTTGTCTAGTTCCGCTTGTAGTTTCTTGTTTTTCTTATTTTCTCTTCTGATAACTTCGATGGCACACATCAATTCTTCTCGGTAGTCAACTTTTGCCTCTTCAATCTCTTTTTTGACTTCTTCATATTCTTCTTCGGCTTCTTCATATTCTTCTTCGGAGTCTTCTTTATCAGAGTCTTATACTGCCATGAATAGAACTCTTCCTGTCTCACTGTCACTGACTTCATCTTAATCTAATGATGATATGTCTTCTTTGGTGCATAAGCTTCTCTTGAAAACTTTCTTTGTAATTCTTTTGCCTTTATATGTTTGTTTGCATTTTGAGTAACCTTCATCATTTCTCTTTTTCTTATGAGGACAATTGTTATCAAAATGACCAATGCCATCACAATTAAAACAAATTAAAGGAAGCTTACCTCTATACCTACCGTCGGTTCCCTTGTTCAGTATTTTGACGAAGTTGGCCACTTCTTCATCATCTTCCGAGACGTCACTGTTGTTGCTATGTTCTTCTTGTTGATTTTACTTTTGCTTTGATATTTTGGATGCTTTGAAGGTTGCTTCTTTTACATCTGGATTTTATTGTTCAGTTCTCATTTCATATGCTGTGAAGATTCCATGCAGTTCGTCCATGCTTATTGAGTTTAGATCTGATCTTTCTTCTAGTGTTGATATCTTAGGGTCAAATATCATAGGAAGAGATCTTAGTACATTTTGAACAATTACATATTCTTCGATTTCTTCTCCCAATCCTATGATTGCATTCACTGTTTCATCGACTCGTAAGAAGTAGGCTACAATATTCTCATCTTCCTTCATATTTAGTTGTTCGAATTGACCTCTGTAAGTTTGAAGCTTTGCTTCTTTGACTTTTGAATCTCCTTCATAAATATTTCGAAGCTTGTCCCAAATCTTTTTAGCGGATTTACAATGTGCAACTTTGGTGAATATTATTTTATTGAGACCATTCAAAAGTGTATTTGTGGCTTTGGAATTATTCTGACCAAGTTTCATTGCTTTGTCATTTGTTGGTGGAACTACTGGTGTTGTGTATCCATCTACAGTTGATTGTCAAATTTTAAATCCATGTTCTTCTATATATGTTTTCATCCTTATGCTCCAAAAAGCATATTTTTGTCCATCAAACTGTGGTATTCTATTTTTATACAAGTTGTTTCTCTCCATGATCTACCTTTCAGTGGTTAAACTGATTTCTGAAGGAACCTGCTCTGAAACCAATTGTTGGATTACTAAGAGGGGGGCGAGGGGGGAGGTGAATCAGTAATAGAGCAATTATAATCCTTTTTAACCAAATAATCCAAGTGTTATATCAATGTAGAATTATCATTCAATGATGAGCAATGAAAAAATGAACAATCATACACATACACAATACACCAGTGTTTTACGTGGAAACCCAAAGCAGGAGAAAACCACATAATGTTTTTTCTTATATGTCTTGAAGAATTACATTCATTGGAAGCACCAACTTCCTTTGTTTTCCAGCTACAACTGGAAGGAGGCTCCAAACTCCTAGTTTCTCAGGCTACAACCTAAGGGAAGCTCCAAATCCCCAATTCTCTGGATACAACTAGAAGGAGGCTACAACCCCCTATGTTCTCCGACTACAATCAGAAGGTGGCTACAACCACCTGTCCTTGCCCCGTCCAACCGCCCTGAAGTGGAAGTAGAATGATGGAACCACTGTCACACTATCACTATGAGATATATCACTGTAAACCTGTACCAATAAACCTAAACCATGCATCAACTTGTACCTCAACATATAATCAACCTGTACCATAAAGAAGTGTATCAACCATGCACCAACTTGTACCAAACAACTTGTGATCAACATGTACCATAAACAAGTTCATCCAACCATGTACCAAGTATGTACCAATCATGTGTCACCTACTCATCAACTATGAATCATCAATATGTACCAACATCATCAACTATACACCTCATGTATGTGCCAACTCATCAACTACTTGTCTCAACCATGTACCTTAACCAAAAGATCTCATCAATTTCATCATACAAATATGATTTGTAACTCTGTAATAGACTTGGTGTATATGATCACATACCTGCAAACCTTCCTTAACTTTAACAACAAGAAATTAGCATTTTCATCAAATTTTTCTTTAGTCTCACATGACTAGTTTTGGATTAGTCAACAACCCTAACTTGAAATAATCATAACTATGTACTTGTAATGAATAAAGATCTAAAATCGATACACAATGTTCTTCAATGTGTTTTATGCAATTCCTCCAGGTGTCACTACTTGAAACCTCTCAGAAAATGAGTTATAGCAAAAATGACATACCTTGTTGAATTTTGGCTTATTCTAGAGAGCGACCTTGTAGAGCGTGCCCCGCATGGAATATTTGTTGAATCGATCTAAAAATGTTAAACCAAATAATAAATACTGTACTCTAACCAAAACATTTGGTCTTACTAAATTTGGATATGTTATGAAGAAGTTATGACGTTTTTTTCCCGAAACCCCTGTTTTAGACTAGTTTCAGGACTAGCCACAAACCCTATTTTCCACGTAGTGTAACTCCAAAAATACAACGACCCACAAGATGAATTTTTTACCAAGGATACTTGGATATGTTTTTTAAATGGAATAGCAATTTCACAGTCTGAATCATTCTATAAAAAAAATTATTGTGAAAATGGTGAGATGACCTGTAAATAACATACCTTAGAAAACATCATCAAAAGAATTTATCCTCCCTTGAATTTTGGCCTTCTTTTCTTCACCTTCCTTCTGAAATTTGGCTTAGATATCCTTTGGTTACCTCAGAAACCTATATATATTCAATATGCTCAATTTTCATCTAAAATGAGAGAGTCTTTCCTCTTATTTATACTGTCCAAGTAGTTTCCTTAAAAACATCTTCTAGGTCACTTTGCCCACTCTCCTTATTTTAGGGTTAACCCACTTATAATTTCTCCATTAAATTTATTATTTAAATAATTTATTTTTTATTCACTTTGAATTATAGTACACTCATCACTTCACTTTATTATTTACCTTCTAAAATATCTTAAACCACTTTGACTACTTTGACCTTTTGGGGCTTCTTGATGACATATGAGGGTCCTCCAACTTCGTAAGGCCATAACTCTCAAATCGTGAGGAGTTATGTGACATTCCACATACCACCAGAAATGGAATGGCATGTACTATACATATAGAATAGTATTACCTACAAATATATCAAAATGCATACCATTATCCATCAAACAAACTTGGATCAATTACCCAAACCTAGGTTCTCCAACTTCTTATGGCCATAACTCTCTAACCGTGAGGAGTTATGTGACATTCCACATACCAATGGAAATGGCATAACAAGAACTATCCATCTAGGATATTTTCACTAAAAAATTCACTGACCTTCATCTCATTATTCCACAAATAAGCATGGGTTCTCTAACCATACTTCTAAGATAACTCAATCCGCAAAGCATCTTCCCGTGAGGGCTTTCACCATAAGGGGACCACTTTGGATTTCATCCCTTGTGCTATCGGAATTTCTTCAAGGGTTGACATCAATGACAACCAACCTTAATCAACACCCTTATACTCACTACTTTCTTTCCATAAAGAGTTAAATCGACATTTCCTGATCCTTTCCAAAACCCCCTTCGAGATGTGGGCTAAAGTGTGCCAAAAGACTGGAATTGCCTCTAATACATATTTTACAAGAACTAACCTACCCCCCTTGGAGAGCCACCTATTGCACCATAAAGAAATGTGATATTTTATCCTTGTTAAATCCATCCCTAATCAACTTTTCCATAATTGTTGGATTTTAGAGTGAAACAAAGGTATTTGACCCATTCATTAGTGTCAAGAAGTTGAAAAGGAAATATTCTTTCCATCCTAGTATTATGAGTGTCATCCATGCCATATGTGAACAAAACATATTTATTCTCATTAATCTCCATAGAAATAGAAACACAATAAAGTTGTAAAATATCCTTGAGAACCTAGCCTTCACCATCATTATCGAAACAAAAAAGGAGTACATCATCAACAAAAAGGAGACGTGTTAATGATTCACTCATCCCCACCTCAATGTAGGAAAGTTGCCTTGTCTCTTAGCCTCCTTAATCAACTTACTAAGTCCTTCTTGTTGATATTATAGTATTTGTGGGAGGTATTAACCTCTACATGTAACCCTGATGAGACTAGAATATTTTGGGAAGCAAGAGAAACCCTAAAACATTGGATAATAACCCTAGGAGACAAGTTGGCTCAAGAGAATATTTATTATTGATTTATTAGCCTCCAGAAGTAGAAGTCGGCCCAGTTAGGTCACTTGGAGGACTATAAATAAGAGGGTGCTAGAGCTCATTTGTCACCCTCACTCTCACAACTGCATAAGACCAGTGGTGCACAAGTTTGGAGAGGATTTGCAGTTGTTGCAACTGGAATTTCGGTTTTGGCTTGGACTTTCTCCTAGTTATGGTTTGGACTTTATGCTTGGTATGCTAGCTCTGGAGAGAGGTACGCTACCTTGGTTGGCTATTGATTCTAGGGTTTGCTTCGGGAATTATTCTCTCTATCAAGGTTAAGGTGCTCGAGGGTGGCCATTTTGCCTATGGTTGTGTGACAATATTGCTATATTTTCTATGGTGAAATGAGCACACCTATTTTTCTAACAGGATATGGTCCCACCCTACCTTTTGACAGTCTAACCGTTGGAAGATAGATTGGGAGGATTTGCTCAATTATAGTTGTAGTTGCAATCAAAGTTTTGTTGCGGAAACGAAACCCTAACCCTCTTGTTAAGGAACCTTAAGTGAAGATCTTGACTTAATTCCTAGATAGCCTAGTGTGCCCTAGCCTAGCACACCTCCTAGTACTCTCAGCAAGCCAAGATGTCAAGTTTGATTTTTTGGTCAAAGTAAAAGGTTGACCAAGTCAAAGCAGTCATGACTTACTCTATGAAATCAGAAAATAATTTAGAAGAGGATTCTAACTTTAGAGCATGGAAGACAATGATTGACCTCATCCTTTCCAAGAATAAATTGTTGGATATCGTGAAAGGCAAGATCATGGAACCACAGTTTGAAGTGGGAAAAGAGAAGGAACCTCAAAACATTGAAGTTATGAAGAAGTTCAAGGACAATGACATCAACGCTATGAGTATCATAGTGGACTTTGTAAAAGACTACTTGATACCCTACATCTCTCATCTTGACTCATCTATGAAGATGTACGATGCCCTAACTAACCTCTTCTTAGTCATAAACATTGGACAAGTAATGAGTCTGAAGAATGAGCTCCATGACATGAAAATGAATGATGATGATATCATAACATCATACTTTGTGAAAATATTTCAGTTAAGAGATCAACTACAAGCTATTGAAGAAAACATTTCAGAAAAGGAACTAGTAAGTATAGTACTCAATGGCCTTCCCAAGACATGGGATGCATTTTCCGCAAGCATGAGCACAAGAAAGGAGTATCCCACATTTGAAGAAATTTGGACTTGATGTGCACAAGAAGAATAAAGGATTAACGAAAAAGAGAAATCCCAAAATAAATATGATGATCAAGCCTTCACAACAAAATTCAATAATTTCAGGAATAAGAGGAAGTATGGATTAAGGAAGAAACCAAATCAATAAAATGATATGTAAAAAATACAATGCTTCAACTGTCGAAAATATGGTCACTACAAGAACCATTGTTCTAAGTTAAAGAAAAGGAAGGAAACAGATGAAGCAACAATTGTCGAAGAAAGGGAACCCTCAAAGAAATCCAAGCAGGATAAAACATACTTCTTCTTCTAGTCAAGGTGACAATATTCTTCTATAACATAGTTATTGTACATGCCATGTTTACATAGTTATTGTACATATCATGCATATCTATTTCTTAGAAGAAAATATGGTCTGTGAAACAATACCTATGAAAGAATAACAAGATAAGGATTGTTATTACAATGACTACAAGAAGATGAAATACGTTGGCAAATTCCTAAGGAATCTATTATATAAGTAACAACTACCAGATAAGATGAAATCAAAATCAAACTTGAAGAGACCCAGAAGGAGTCAAATAAAAAAGAAGTCAGTAATCAAGAGGAAATTAAAATAAAGACTTGTGACATTTTGCAGAAGGAAACAGGATGCAGATGGAAGCATGCACTCTCTTAGATGGAGGGAGTTGATTACAAAATTCCAAAAGAAAAGCATGCATTCATGCATGAAGTGAGGATTAGGAGGGAGTTAATCCTAAATGATATGATCCATTGAAGAATTCGTGAAGATTATGAAGTATTTATCCATATTCCCATTGAAAGTAGTAGTCATGATAAGCAAGACATGTTCAGTTTGACTCTAGAAGAAGTCTTCTTCGAAAAAAATTATTAAGTATCCTTGGTTGTCCATCTACATCCATGTTCCTATGAAGAAAGGAAGAAGTTGGAATCTTTAGGAAGGAAGGGCATGGAATCTATAGAAGACTCCATGGAACCAAAATCTAAAGAGGAACATGAGGAAGAACATAAAGATTCCAAGAAAAGCCAAAACAACCAGTTATTATACCGAGAATCATAAGACTACCATCTTGGTTTGAACCCACTAGAAGCAATCAACCAGAAGAAATGGAAGTTGTGATGAAGAACAATGTATGTAAGAAAATGTGAAAAATACTTATGAATGGAAGCATTGTGAGATTCAAAACTAGAGGTTCTTCCAGAAGGAGGGAGAAGACTACGACAATAACTTGTTCCAGTAAACCAGATATACCTCTTGCAGTATCCATGGATTGAAATTTACATGTAAAAGACTATTCTTCCCAATAAAGAAAATTGAGAAAGAAGCTTATACCAGAAAGAGACCCATGTATGCAAATGGAAGAAGACCTTGTATGGATTCAAGCAACTTGATGCAGAGTATCTCATATACATCAAAAGCGTGGCGAAAACTTCCTATGACAAATAAAGTGTATCATAATAGTTACTCAGAAGTTTGGATGATGGATTGGAAATCTATGGTTGACTCCCATGATAATAGATCTGAATAAGTTGAAGCGACTCTAAACCAGTAGACTCGTCTATGTATTTACAATTGATTGGCTCGTCAATGTATTTGGAGAATACTCATCCGGATATTTGTTTTGTTGGACGTTTAAATTATGACATACAACTGCATGAATTTATCGATTCAAATTGGGCAGGGATTACAGATGACAGAAGAAGTGCTACTTGGATATGTTTCAATTTGAGCTTTGCCATGATATCATGAGCTAGTAGGAAACAGAAGTTTGTTGCAATCAACACTATAGAAGCAGAGTATATTTCAGCTTGTGATGCTTGTACAGAAGCAATAAGTTGATTTCTGGACCGTCTAATCAAGTGTTGAATTCGACCATGATATATTGTAATGATCGGAGATATGTGAAGCTTTCAGAGAAATCGGTATTCCATGATAGGCCAACATACATTGAGATCAAGCATTATATTCTTTGTGATAAAGTCTAGAAGAAAGAAGCGTTTCTCCAATATATCTCCACAAATGAGAAAATAACAGATATTTTGGTAAATCCTCTGTCAAATATGAAAAGTTTGCATACCTAAGAGATAAACTGGGGCTCATGGAGATGAATTCCTTATTGGAAAAGGAAGTGATTACTCCCCGGTTGGGAGGGAGCACTGATATGTTATTGATTTATGGACAGTCATTTTCCAGTTGGGAAAATGGTCCAAGATGGGCAGTTCCTTTCTAGTTTGGAAAGTGGTTCGAGATTTTTGACGGACGAGAATTTTCCAGTTCAACAAAGGGTCTAGATCAGATAGTCATTTTCATAATGAAAATGGTCCGATAGATTATTGATGTACCATAGACAATGCTTCCCCTTATGGCCAGTGTGGGGGAATGGTTTAGGACAATCATTCTTCTTGGCAGTCACTCTGAGTAGTGGTCAAGTAGAATGGTCTGCCTCGTCGGGCAGTCATTCTTTCAAAGTTCATAGTTGTGAGCAGTTTTAAATAATGGTTTGTTTTGGAGGTTGGTGCAAGACAGTCATTTCCATAGGAAATGGTCTGGACATTCATTCCCTAGGGAAGACTCATTCTCTCCAGGTTTCATTGTGATTAGTGCCTGAGGAATGGCCTAGTTAGGTGAATGGTCGAGGTTCAACAATTAGGGACATGCATTCTCTAGGGCAGACTCATTCTTTCTAGGTTGCACTATGATTAGTGTCGGAGGAATGACCTAGTTAGTTGAATGGTCCAGGATAAGAAACCGGGGACAATTATTCTTCTATGCTTGAGAAGAATAGTCCAGATAGCCCATGGATGATGTTTTAATTTCTAAGGGAAGATGCTCTTCCAGATCTCACAGATGTGAGTGGAAGAATGGTCCAGATGACTAAATTTATATCATGATATTGTTTTATGCAGGTTGATATCAGATGATATGATTGTTGTGGAGACTGTATGTCTCTGGATAGTAGTTGTATTCTACTATGGTGGATGTGATCCAATGGTAGTGATTATGTGTCATTAGTCAGTAGTTGTGTGATACTAGGAGTGATTGTGTACCACTGGGTAGTAGTCGTGTACTACTATGGATATACACAGTTGTGTTATATTGGATGGCATTGTTCTGATTTCTATGGAGACTATTGCTCATGTTGGAGATGATTGCTAGCTAGATGAATAGTCAGTATGTTGATGGACATACATTCTCCCTGTGGAAAATGGCCAGGATAGTCACTCTTCTAGGACGTATGTCCAGATTAGAAGAATGATTATTGTATCACTCTGTGGAGTGAGTGACTTATCCAACATCATGCTCGATTACTCACATGGAGTATGGCTTCGAGAGATGATGTAGTTGATGCTATTAGATGATACCGATAGTGATGATGGTGCTCATGATTTGACCATGAGATAGCCCGTGTGGCGATGATGATGCTACCGGTTGACTGGTCTTTTTGTCCTCAAGACCATTTCCTTTAATACAACCCTAGATAGGAGGGAGTGTTGATATTATGGTAGTTGTGGGAGGTATTAACCTCTACATGTAACCCTAATGAGACTAGAATATTCCGGGAAGCAAGAGAAACCCTAAAACGTTGGATAATAACCCTAGGAGACAAGTCGGCTCAAGAGAATATTTATTATTGATTTATTAGCCTCCATAAGTAGAAGTTGGCCCAGTTAGGTCACTTGGAGGACTATAAATAAGAGAGATCTATAGCTCACTTGTCACCCTCACTCTCACAATTGCATAAGACCAGTGGTGCGCAAGTTTGGAGAGGAGTTGCAGCTGCAGCTACTGTAACTAGCATTTCGGTTTTGGCTTCGACTTTCTCTTGGTTATGGTTTGGACTTTTTTCCTGGTACTCTAGCTCTAGAGAGAGGTATGCTACCTTGGTTGGCTATTGATTCTAGGGTTTTCTTCCGGAATTATTCTCTTTGTCAAGGTTAAGGTGCTCGGGGGTGGCCTTTGTGCCTATGGTTGGGTGACAATATTGCTATATTGTCTATGGTGAAACAAGCACACCTATTTTTCTAACACTTATGCCACCAAAAAGAAGAGGTATGGGGATAGAGGGAAGCCTTTCCTGAGCCCTATGGAAGGATTAAAGAAAGAAGAGGTAGACCCATTTATCAACACAACAAAGAGAGTAGAAGACACACACCCCATAATCCATTTTACCAAAGGAAGAGAAAACCCTAAATGAGTCAACAAAAGTTGAAGATATAGCCAGGAGACCCTGTCATAAGCTTTGGACAGGTCCAACTTGATAATTGCAACATGAGATTGAGAGAGATTGATAGTGTGGAGACCCTCCTAAGAAATGCCTATGGCTTCATGGATACACCTCCCCTCAAGAAACCCAAACTCTTCATGGGAGATAAACCTAGAGAGGATGGGCTTAAGTCTAACAACAATGATCTTAGAAATAATTTTGTACACACAATTACATAATGGTATTGGCCTAAAACCGTCAAATCTCTTCAGATGATCAAACGTGGGGATAAGGGATATAAATCTGGAGTCGATGCTCCCAGGAACCTTTCCTGATAGTCCAACCTCTTCAACTACCCTTAATAAATCTTCCCCAATCAACTCGAAGAAGTCCAAATAAAATTTAGGAGTCCACCCATCCATGATAGGAATTTTGTCCTTTTAAAAAGTATTTAAAACAACGCGCAATTCCTCCCTAGAGACTCTCTTATATAGATTTTCATTATCCTCCTCAACCACCATCCTAGGAAAATAAACAACCACTCTAATAATTTATCCTAGGTTTGTCCTCTCAGGTTCCCTAGAAATATCAATGAAGTATTGCACCCCAAGGTCTGCCAACTCTTGAAAACCTTGAACCTTATCTCCTTCATGATTAAACAATTCCCGAATGGTATTCTAACTTTTCCTAAACCTGGAATAACTATAGAAAATTTTGGTATTTTGGTCCCCTTGGTCAAGCCAAATGGCCCTACTTTTAATTCAACAGTCATTCTCTCTATCCAACAAAATCTTACATTTTTTGGATTCCATAAGTTTAATACTATTCAACACTTCCGCACTGAGTAACCCTTCAACATTTTCTTTAAAAATGATATTCAGATAATGTTCAAGTTCCTTCAACTTATTATCCCTAGCCCTATACCTCTTCCCAGCCCAAAATGCAACTTTCTATTTCACCAATTTTAATGATCTAGTAAATTGAAAACAAGTAGAATCATCCAAATTTCCATCATAGTGTTTCCGAGAGGCTTTTACCAAATACCAAAACTCATGTTCACCAATCCAACTAGGATTATATTTGAAAGTGGGCCCAACCTTCAAGCTGCCCTGACCCAATTCCAACATAATTGGGAAGTGATTATAACATTGGGAAGAATCAACCCATGTCTTGTACCTCTCCACCTTTTCCAACAATACATAATGTACCAGAAACATGTCCAATTGCTTGGAAATCCCTTCCACACCCGATATGTTATTAGATCAAGTAAGCCTCAACTCAATAGGTTCAATTTCAACCCAACCTGCCCTCTCAAACTGTTCAAGAAAGAAATCTATCAACCTGTCTTGTTTTCCAGAGGTACCCCAGATCTCACCTCTATTCCGGGTGTGATTCAGATCTCCCCCTGTGATCAAATTTTCAACCTTTATCCATTGTGAAGATAGAATATCGGCCCAAAAAGTTTGTTTTCCCTCATAAGGTCCATACATGTTAAGAAAGGTCAATTCCATTCCAAGACTCTTGTTAAAAACCTTTATACACAAACTTGAACACACAACAAAGGAGTTGATTAATGAAATGTTCCTACTCCAACCAATAATGAGGCCAACATAAAATCATTTTGCATCTAGAGCTAATAATTCCCATCCCACAAAGGACTTCTTCATATCCTTAATTATAATATCCCCTTTTCCCATAGTTTCCTGAATAAAAATAAGCTCAAGCTTATTTACTTTTCCCTACCGTTTGAGGGACAATTTTTTGGCTTGGCCCCCATAGCCACGAATGTTAATGGAAAGGATCAACATGGTTTAACCCCACCATGGGTTATCCTTTCTCTAAGAAGCAGAGTAATAAGTCTTTGTCTTCCCAGATTAAATTTTTGAACCATTGTCTCTTGTGCATGCTTCATATAAGATTTTCTACTAGCCTTTCGACCCCTAGACTTCTTTAGAATATCCAATCCCAACCCCCCATAAGCCAACGAGTCATGAGAGGAGGTACGAGGTATCAGGTGGTAATGGCCACCTCCTCATTTTCAATGAGAATGTAGCCCGAGAATGAGCCTCTCAACAGAGTTATCCCCCCTATCAAACAAAGGGTTTGAGTCATGGGATAGGTTAATAGAAAAACCTTCCCCTCCAACTAGTCCAACTTCCAACTCAACATACTCTAAAAAGGTGTCCCTTACCCCCTTTACTTCATCCTGACAACAAACAATAGAACCCTCCCCCGATGCCAAACTATCAACAGAATTATTATCAGACAGTGAGGAAGGAATTAAAGTAGACTTACCCAGAGGGTGTGCACCCAAACTCTACATCATATCCAACTTTTGCGGTTGAGAAGGAGAGAAGTAAAAAAACCTCGAACCCACTAGGGCTTCCTCCTTTATGCCTTCCATTTGGTGAGAGCTAGAAATTAAGGGAATATAAATGTCTCCAAACATCAAACCCATATTTGTCGAATCACCTCCTCACCATTTGGTTTTCACACACCTCCCACAGGTTCACCCTCAGCGTGGCCCATCGAGTCATAAAAAAACTGAGGAATTGCTTCTAGAAGAACACCCTGATCCCCTCCCCCCCACCCCCGCCCTACTAGAATTGTCCTCTTTTTTTACCGAATAATGTCGCATGAAAGACTTGCCACAATCACGAAGAACATGACCATACTTGTGGCATCTCACACAATGAAAAGGGAAATTCACGTAATCCAGGTTCTGGGTGTACGATTTATCACCAACTCCATTAATTCAAACAATCCCTAACTAACATCAATTTCTACTAGAATGCGGGCAAGAGACTGACCAATATAGGATTTTTAACTATCATCCAACAAAATGAACTTACCCAAGGTGTCACCGATATCTCACAAAGAATGCTCAGACCACATCTCCAATGGAAAACTCAGTAATATTACCCAAATCAAAGTACTAGTAGAGATTTCCTCCTTTGCATCGAAACAAGGTTGCCAGAGTTTGATGGACATGTAAGCCCTATCCAAAAACCAATTACCTTTTAGAATTTTTAGGGCATCCTCATCACACCTTAAAATAAACCCAAGCCAACCTTTTGCGAGAAAATGAAATATCAAACCATGCCCTAGAATAAGATCCCACTCTAGTTAAATCCATTCAATTTAATGCGCCATGGAAACTCTACGACCAAGGAATTTTCCCACCAAAGTCTTCCTTACTTACAATCCAATTTGCTCGCCTGTTAGGGGCCAGCTCGAGTGGTTGGGACCAATGATGTTAATGTCGCCCACCTCAGTTCAAATCCCTTGATTAACCTTGACACGTGATTGCGGGCTTTGCGTGAAAAAAATGAGGGTTATAGTGGCATCCCAAAGGAATTGACTTTGGGTCTCACAAATGATGTTCTGCCCTATTACCGATTCCCCCAATTTGAAAACAAACAATCCAATTTTCTCCACCCAAATATCTTCGCCAACAACCAGAGAAATAACACCTCCCCGACATTTAATCACATTTTGTTTCTTCTTTCCTTATTGATCCACTACAAGAAAACCCCCAACTCCATGCAGATCTTGCAACTGCAAATTCGCACCGATGAACACTAACCCTGGATCATTTTGGTTTGGCACAACACCACATCCAACCTGCTCCTCCCAAAGATTGGATAGATATGACGAAAACCGCACCCCGAGTCCATTGACACCCTTGTCACTCCTTCCCATGGTCGCATTGACTGCACTCACTTGAACACCATCACCCTTTTATGGTGTGGCCAAAGACTGAGACTGTCTTCAAAGTAATCAACCAATTGTAACTTAGAATCCATCATGAAAACTTTAATCCAACAAAATAGATACTTCATATATATAATCTAGATCAAGTGTACAAGGCGGTGAAAAGAGTCTACACCATCAGTGGTGTAAGAGGGCGTGCAAAAACTTCTATAGCAAATCCGTGCTCAAGAAAATTTCCAATGTACATGTAGTAGTCTACTGTTGATTGACCCATATTGACCTACTCAAAGAATAATACATGCCATTTTCCTCTGTTATCATAAAATAATGACTCGTTACTCATATTGGTAAGCAGAGAAGAGTTGCTACGTGCACTAAGAGCTATGGTTTAGGGTTGATGTCAGGGACTTAGAACTGCAGGAGATGTCGCTCAAATGAATACGGTTGTTGGATAGGACCTTTGGCCCGTCGTTGGATCCCATTTCCCAAGAGCAACTCCATTTGCCCAAAATTTGAAGCACTGAAACCCTCGATCTCTTGCTCTAAACATTGGATGAAGGCGTGAGCAGATTCCAAACCCAAAAGTAGCTCGACCCTACGCTCCAAACCAATTATTGTAAGCCCCAAAATTAAACTCCGACGATCCACTGCGACCAAAATCTAACTACATGCCTTCAATCCCTGGATCAATCTTTAATACCTTCAGATCCATTCACAAAATGACCTTTTGCGTGAAATGAGTCTGTTCTGTGTTCTTTTATGTTCCCTCGCTGAATATTCAAATTTCAAAGTGCAAAACATGTGATTGGATCTACAGAAACCCAAGTCTATTTCCCATCTCAAAGAGCAGGTCACTGGGGATACTATTGCAATTATCGTTCAAAACCCTAGAAGCGCCTTTAGACTTTCGATAATTATTAATTAAGATAATAAAATTACCTATTTGATATCAATATCACACTAAGTAGAATTCACAAAATAGGGCCATGTATGATCGTACAAGGTAGGATAAAGAACTAATCTCTACACAACATATCACAGTGCGCCCAAGAGGAGATACAACATACAACGCCCAGAGATACAACAGATCAGCACCTGAGATACAACGATCGAGATACAAAATACAGTGCCCGAACAGGAACATGAACAATGTCGGGAGTGGAGTTGTGAATGCGCGTGGTGGGTTGTCCTGGTCGGGAGTGGTACTGTGAGTGCGCCCACAGAGGTGAGGTGGGATCCCGAATTTTCAGTCCTTTGTCTCTAATAGATAGGCAAGTATTGTTCTAGTCCTTATTCTATGTTTTTTTTTTTCTTGTGCCCTGTGGCAATGACAATACACTC
>ML830759.1:12459-25896 GCA_009831015.1 Picea engelmannii | reverse complement strand
AATGAACAAATGAACAATCATACACATACACAATACACCAGTGTTTTACGTGGAAACCCAAAGCAGGAGAAAACCACATAATGTTTTTTCTTATATGTCTTGAAGAATTACATTCATTGGAAGCACCAACTTCCTTTGTTTTCCAGCTGCAACTGGAAGGAGGCTCCAAACTCCTAGTTTCTCAGGCTACAACCTAAGGGAAGCTCCAACTCCTCAATTCTTTGGCTACAACTAGAAGGAGGCTACAACCCCCTATGTTCTCCGACTACAATCGGAAGGTGGCTACAACCACCTGTCCTTGCCTCGTCCAACCGCCATGAAGTAGAAGTAGAATGATAGAACCACTATCACACTATCACTATGAGATATATCATTGTAAACATGTACCAATAAACCTAAACCATGCATCAACCTGTACCTCAACATGTAATCAACCTGTACCATAAAGAAGTGTATCAACCATGCACCAACTTGTACCAAACAACTTGTAATCAACCTGTACCATAAACAAGTGCATCCAACCATGTACCAAGTATGTATCAATCATGTGTCACCTACTCATCAACTATGACTCATCAATATGTACCAACATCATCAACTATACACCTCATGTATGTGTCAACTCATCAACTACGTGTCTCAACCATGTACCTTAACCAAAATCTCTCATCAATTTCATCATACAAATATGATTTGTAACTCTGTAATAGACTTGGTGTATATGATCACATACCTACAAACCTTCCTTAACTTTAACAACAAGAAATTAGCATTTTCATCAAATTTTTCTTTAGTCTCACATGACTAGTTTTGGATTAGTCAACAACCCTAACTTGAAATAATCATAACTATGTACATGTAATGAATAAAGATCTAAAACTGATACACAATGTTATTCAATGTGTTTTATGCAATTCCTCCAGGTGTCACTACTTGACACCTCTCAGAAAATGAGTTATAGCAAAAATGACATACCTTGTTGAATTCTGGCTTATTCTAGAGAGCGACCTTGTAGAGTGTGCCCCGCACGGAATATTTGTTGAATCAATCTAAAAATGTTAAACCAAATACTAAAGATTGTACTCTAACCAAAACATTTGGGCTTACTAAATTTGGATATGTTATGAAGAAGTTATGACGTTTTTTTCCCGAAACACCTGTTTTAGACTAGTTTCAGGACTAGCCACAAACCCTATTTTCCATGTAGTGTAACTCCAAAAATACAACGACCCACGAGATGATTTTTTTACCAAGGATACTTGGATATGTTTTTTAAATGGAATAGCAATTTCACAATCTGAATCATTCTATAAAAAAAGTTATTGCGAAAATGGTGAGATGACCTGTAAATAACATACCTTAGAAAACATCATCAAAAGAATTTATCCTCCCTTGAATTTTGGCCTTCTTTTCTTCACCTTCCTTCTGAAATTTGGCTTAGATATCCTTTGGTTATCTCAGAAACCTATATATATTCAATATGTTCAAGTGTCATCTAAAATGAGAGAGTCTTTCCTCTTATTTATACTGTCCAAGTAGTTTCCTTAAAAACATCTTCTAGGTCACTTTGCCCACTTTCCTTATTTTAGGGTTAACCCACTTCTAATTTCTCCATTAAATTTATTATTTAAATAATTTATTTTTTATTCACTTTGAATTATAGTACACTCATCACTTCACTTTATTATTTACCTTCTAAAATCTCTTAAACCACTTTGACTACTTTGACCTTTTGGGGCTTCTTGATGACATATGAGGGTCCTCCAACTTCGTAAGGCCATAACTTTCAAATCGTGAGGATTTATGTGACATTCCACATACCACCAGAAATGGAATGGCATGTACTATACATATAGAATAGTATTACCTGCAAATATATCAAAATGCATACCATTATCCATCAAACAAACTTGGATCCATTACCCAAACCTAGGTTATCCAGCTTCTTATGGCCATAACTCTCTAACCGTGAGGAGTTATGTGACATTCCACATACCAATGGAAATGGCATAACAAGAACTATCCATCTAGGATATTTTCACTAAAAAATTCACTGACCTTCATCTCATTATTCCACAAATAAGCATGGGTTCTCTAACCATACTTCTAAGATAACTCAATCCGCAAAGCATCTTCCCGTGAGGGCTTTCACCATAAGGGGACCACTTTGGATTTCATCCCTTGTGCTATCGGAATTTCTTCAAGGGTTGACATCAATGACAACCAACCTTAATCAACACCCTTATACTCACTACTTTCTTTCCATAAAGAGTTAAATCGACATTTCCTGATCCTTTCCAAAACCCCCTTCGAGATGTGGGCTAAAGTGTGCCAAAAGACTGGAATTGCCTCTAATACATATTTTACAAGAACTAACCTACCCCCCTTGGAGAGCCACCTATTGCACCATAAAGAAATGTGATATTTTATCCTTGTTAAATCCATCCCTAATCAACTTTTCCATAATTGTTGGATTTTAGAGTGAAACAAAGGTATTTGACCCATTCATTAGTGTCAAGAAGTTGAAAAGGAAATATTCTTTCCATCCTAGTATTATGAGTGTCATCCATGCCATATGTGAACAAAACATATTTATTCTCATTAATCTCCATAGAAATAGAAACACAATAAAGTTGTAAAATATCCTTGAGAACCTAGCCTTCACCATCATTATCGAAACAAAAAAGGAGTACATCATCAACAAAAAGGAGACGTGTTAATGATTCACTCATCCCCACCTCAATGTAGGAAAGTTGCCTTGTCTCTTAGCCTCCTTAATCAACTTACTAAGTCCTTCTTGTTGATATTATAGTATTTGTGGGAGGTATTAACCTCTACATGTAACCCTGATGAGACTAGAATATTTTGGGAAGCAAGAGAAACCCTAAAACATTGGATAATAACCCTAGGAGACAAGTTGGCTCAAGAGAATATTTATTATTGATTTATTAGCCTCCAGAAGTAGAAGTCGGCCCAGTTAGGTCACTTGGAGGACTATAAATAAGAGGGTGCTAGAGCTCATTTGTCACCCTCACTCTCACAACTGCATAAGACCAGTGGTGCACAAGTTTGGAGAGGATTTGCAGTTGTTGCAACTGGAATTTCGGTTTTGGCTTGGACTTTCTCCTAGTTATGGTTTGGACTTTATGCTTGGTATGCTAGCTCTGGAGAGAGGTACGCTACCTTGGTTGGCTATTGATTCTAGGGTTTGCTTCGGGAATTATTCTCTCTATCAAGGTTAAGGTGCTCGAGGGTGGCCATTTTGCCTATGGTTGTGTGACAATATTGCTATATTTTCTATGGTGAAATGAGCACACCTATTTTTCTAACAGGATATGGTCCCACCCTACCTTTTGACAGTCTAACCGTTGGAAGATAGATTGGGAGGATTTGCTCAATTATAGTTGTAGTTGCAATCAAAGTTTTGTTGCGGAAACGAAACCCTAACCCTCTTGTTAAGGAACCTTAAGTGAAGATCTTGACTTAATTCCTAGATAGCCTAGTGTGCCCTAGCCTAGCACACCTCCTAGTACTCTCAGCAAGCCAAGATGTCAAGTTTGATTTTTTGGTCAAAGTAAAAGGTTGACCAAGTCAAAGCAGTCATGACTTACTCTATGAAATCAGAAAATAATTTAGAAGAGGATTCTAACTTTAGAGCATGGAAGACAATGATTGACCTCATCCTTTCCAAGAATAAATTGTTGGATATCGTGAAAGGCAAGATCATGGAACCACAGTTTGAAGTGGGAAAAGAGAAGGAACCTCAAAACATTGAAGTTATGAAGAAGTTCAAGGACAATGACATCAACGCTATGAGTATCATAGTGGACTTTGTAAAAGACTACTTGATACCCTACATCTCTCATCTTGACTCATCTATGAAGATGTACGATGCCCTAACTAACCTCTTCTTAGTCATAAACATTGGACAAGTAATGAGTCTGAAGAATGAGCTCCATGACATGAAAATGAATGATGATGATATCATAACATCATACTTTGTGAAAATATTTCAGTTAAGAGATCAACTACAAGCTATTGAAGAAAACATTTCAGAAAAGGAACTAGTAAGTATAGTACTCAATGGCCTTCCCAAGACATGGGATGCATTTTCCGCAAGCATGAGCACAAGAAAGGAGTATCCCACATTTGAAGAAATTTGGACTTGATGTGCACAAGAAGAATAAAGGATTAACGAAAAAGAGAAATCCCAAAATAAATATGATGATCAAGCCTTCACAACAAAATTCAATAATTTCAGGAATAAGAGGAAGTATGGATTAAGGAAGAAACCAAATCAATAAAATGATATGTAAAAAATACAATGCTTCAACTGTCGAAAATATGGTCACTACAAGAACCATTGTTCTAAGTTAAAGAAAAGGAAGGAAACAGATGAAGCAACAATTGTCGAAGAAAGGGAACCCTCAAAGAAATCCAAGCAGGATAAAACATACTTCTTCTTCTAGTCAAGGTGACAATATTCTTCTATAACATAGTTATTGTACATGCCATGTTTACATAGTTATTGTACATATCATGCATATCTATTTCTTAGAAGAAAATATGGTCTGTGAAACAATACCTATGAAAGAATAACAAGATAAGGATTGTTATTACAATGACTACAAGAAGATGAAATACGTTGGCAAATTCCTAAGGAATCTATTATATAAGTAACAACTACCAGATAAGATGAAATCAAAATCAAACTTGAAGAGACCCAGAAGGAGTCAAATAAAAAAGAAGTCAGTAATCAAGAGGAAATTAAAATAAAGACTTGTGACATTTTGCAGAAGGAAACAGGATGCAGATGGAAGCATGCACTCTCTTAGATGGAGGGAGTTGATTACAAAATTCCAAAAGAAAAGCATGCATTCATGCATGAAGTGAGGATTAGGAGGGAGTTAATCCTAAATGATATGATCCATTGAAGAATTCGTGAAGATTATGAAGTATTTATCCATATTCCCATTGAAAGTAGTAGTCATGATAAGCAAGACATGTTCAGTTTGACTCTAGAAGAAGTCTTCTTCGAAAAAAATTATTAAGTATCCTTGGTTGTCCATCTACATCCATGTTCCTATGAAGAAAGGAAGAAGTTGGAATCTTTAGGAAGGAAGGGCATGGAATCTATAGAAGACTCCATGGAACCAAAATCTAAAGAGGAACATGAGGAAGAACATAAAGATTCCAAGAAAAGCCAAAACAACCAGTTATTATACCGAGAATCATAAGACTACCATCTTGGTTTGAACCCACTAGAAGCAATCAACCAGAAGAAATGGAAGTTGTGATGAAGAACAATGTATGTAAGAAAATGTGAAAAATACTTATGAATGGAAGCATTGTGAGATTCAAAACTAGAGGTTCTTCCAGAAGGAGGGAGAAGACTACGACAATAACTTGTTCCAGTAAACCAGATATACCTCTTGCAGTATCCATGGATTGAAATTTACATGTAAAAGACTATTCTTCCCAATAAAGAAAATTGAGAAAGAAGCTTATACCAGAAAGAGACCCATGTATGCAAATGGAAGAAGACCTTGTATGGATTCAAGCAACTTGATGCAGAGTATCTCATATACATCAAAAGCGTGGCGAAAACTTCCTATGACAAATAAAGTGTATCATAATAGTTACTCAGAAGTTTGGATGATGGATTGGAAATCTATGGTTGACTCCCATGATAATAGATCTGAATAAGTTGAAGCGACTCTAAACCAGTAGACTCGTCTATGTATTTACAATTGATTGGCTCGTCAATGTATTTGGAGAATACTCATCCGGATATTTGTTTTGTTGGACGTTTAAATTATGACATACAACTGCATGAATTTATCGATTCAAATTGGGCAGGGATTACAGATGACAGAAGAAGTGCTACTTGGATATGTTTCAATTTGAGCTTTGCCATGATATCATGAGCTAGTAGGAAACAGAAGTTTGTTGCAATCAACACTATAGAAGCAGAGTATATTTCAGCTTGTGATGCTTGTACAGAAGCAATAAGTTGATTTCTGGACCGTCTAATCAAGTGTTGAATTCGACCATGATATATTGTAATGATCGGAGATATGTGAAGCTTTCAGAGAAATCGGTATTCCATGATAGGCCAACATACATTGAGATCAAGCATTATATTCTTTGTGATAAAGTCTAGAAGAAAGAAGCGTTTCTCCAATATATCTCCACAAATGAGAAAATAACAGATATTTTGGTAAATCCTCTGTCAAATATGAAAAGTTTGCATACCTAAGAGATAAACTGGGGCTCATGGAGATGAATTCCTTATTGGAAAAGGAAGTGATTACTCCCCGGTTGGGAGGGAGCACTGATATGTTATTGATTTATGGACAGTCATTTTCCAGTTGGGAAAATGGTCCAAGATGGGCAGTTCCTTTCTAGTTTGGAAAGTGGTTCGAGATTTTTGACGGACGAGAATTTTCCAGTTCAACAAAGGGTCTAGATCAGATAGTCATTTTCATAATGAAAATGGTCCGATAGATTATTGATGTACCATAGACAATGCTTCCCCTTATGGCCAGTGTGGGGGAATGGTTTAGGACAATCATTCTTCTTGGCAGTCACTCTGAGTAGTGGTCAAGTAGAATGGTCTGCCTCGTCGGGCAGTCATTCTTTCAAAGTTCATAGTTGTGAGCAGTTTTAAATAATGGTTTGTTTTGGAGGTTGGTGCAAGACAGTCATTTCCATAGGAAATGGTCTGGACATTCATTCCCTAGGGAAGACTCATTCTCTCCAGGTTTCATTGTGATTAGTGCCTGAGGAATGGCCTAGTTAGGTGAATGGTCGAGGTTCAACAATTAGGGACATGCATTCTCTAGGGCAGACTCATTCTTTCTAGGTTGCACTATGATTAGTGTCGGAGGAATGACCTAGTTAGTTGAATGGTCCAGGATAAGAAACCGGGGACAATTATTCTTCTATGCTTGAGAAGAATAGTCCAGATAGCCCATGGATGATGTTTTAATTTCTAAGGGAAGATGCTCTTCCAGATCTCACAGATGTGAGTGGAAGAATGGTCCAGATGACTAAATTTATATCATGATATTGTTTTATGCAGGTTGATATCAGATGATATGATTGTTGTGGAGACTGTATGTCTCTGGATAGTAGTTGTATTCTACTATGGTGGATGTGATCCAATGGTAGTGATTATGTGTCATTAGTCAGTAGTTGTGTGATACTAGGAGTGATTGTGTACCACTGGGTAGTAGTCGTGTACTACTATGGATATACACAGTTGTGTTATATTGGATGGCATTGTTCTGATTTCTATGGAGACTATTGCTCATGTTGGAGATGATTGCTAGCTAGATGAATAGTCAGTATGTTGATGGACATACATTCTCCCTGTGGAAAATGGCCAGGATAGTCACTCTTCTAGGACGTATGTCCAGATTAGAAGAATGATTATTGTATCACTCTGTGGAGTGAGTGACTTATCCAACATCATGCTCGATTACTCACATGGAGTATGGCTTCGAGAGATGATGTAGTTGATGCTATTAGATGATACCGATAGTGATGATGGTGCTCATGATTTGACCATGAGATAGCCCGTGTGGCGATGATGATGCTACCGGTTGACTGGTCTTTTTGTCCTCAAGACCATTTCCTTTAATACAACCCTAGATAGGAGGGAGTGTTGATATTATGGTAGTTGTGGGAGGTATTAACCTCTACATGTAACCCTAATGAGACTAGAATATTCCGGGAAGCAAGAGAAACCCTAAAACGTTGGATAATAACCCTAGGAGACAAGTCGGCTCAAGAGAATATTTATTATTGATTTATTAGCCTCCATAAGTAGAAGTTGGCCCAGTTAGGTCACTTGGAGGACTATAAATAAGAGAGATCTATAGCTCACTTGTCACCCTCACTCTCACAATTGCATAAGACCAGTGGTGCGCAAGTTTGGAGAGGAGTTGCAGCTGCAGCTACTGTAACTAGCATTTCGGTTTTGGCTTCGACTTTCTCTTGGTTATGGTTTGGACTTTTTTCCTGGTACTCTAGCTCTAGAGAGAGGTATGCTACCTTGGTTGGCTATTGATTCTAGGGTTTTCTTCCGGAATTATTCTCTTTGTCAAGGTTAAGGTGCTCGGGGGTGGCCTTTGTGCCTATGGTTGGGTGACAATATTGCTATATTGTCTATGGTGAAACAAGCACACCTATTTTTCTAACACTTATGCCACCAAAAAGAAGAGGTATGGGGATAGAGGGAAGCCTTTCCTGAGCCCTATGGAAGGATTAAAGAAAGAAGAGGTAGACCCATTTATCAACACAACAAAGAGAGTAGAAGACACACACCCCATAATCCATTTTACCAAAGGAAGAGAAAACCCTAAATGAGTCAACAAAAGTTGAAGATATAGCCAGGAGACCCTGTCATAAGCTTTGGACAGGTCCAACTTGATAATTGCAACATGAGATTGAGAGAGATTGATAGTGTGGAGACCCTCCTAAGAAATGCCTATGGCTTCATGGATACACCTCCCCTCAAGAAACCCAAACTCTTCATGGGAGATAAACCTAGAGAGGATGGGCTTAAGTCTAACAACAATGATCTTAGAAATAATTTTGTACACACAATTACATAATGGTATTGGCCTAAAACCGTCAAATCTCTTCAGATGATCAAACGTGGGGATAAGGGATATAAATCTGGAGTCGATGCTCCCAGGAACCTTTCCTGATAGTCCAACCTCTTCAACTACCCTTAATAAATCTTCCCCAATCAACTCGAAGAAGTCCAAATAAAATTTAGGAGTCCACCCATCCATGATAGGAATTTTGTCCTTTTAAAAAGTATTTAAAACAACGCGCAATTCCTCCCTAGAGACTCTCTTATATAGATTTTCATTATCCTCCTCAACCACCATCCTAGGAAAATAAACAACCACTCTAATAATTTATCCTAGGTTTGTCCTCTCAGGTTCCCTAGAAATATCAATGAAGTATTGCACCCCAAGGTCTGCCAACTCTTGAAAACCTTGAACCTTATCTCCTTCATGATTAAACAATTCCCGAATGGTATTCTAACTTTTCCTAAACCTGGAATAACTATAGAAAATTTTGGTATTTTGGTCCCCTTGGTCAAGCCAAATGGCCCTACTTTTAATTCAACAGTCATTCTCTCTATCCAACAAAATCTTACATTTTTTGGATTCCATAAGTTTAATACTATTCAACACTTCCGCACTGAGTAACCCTTCAACATTTTCTTTAAAAATGATATTCAGATAATGTTCAAGTTCCTTCAACTTATTATCCCTAGCCCTATACCTCTTCCCAGCCCAAAATGCAACTTTCTATTTCACCAATTTTAATGATCTAGTAAATTGAAAACAAGTAGAATCATCCAAATTTCCATCATAGTGTTTCCGAGAGGCTTTTACCAAATACCAAAACTCATGTTCACCAATCCAACTAGGATTATATTTGAAAGTGGGCCCAACCTTCAAGCTGCCCTGACCCAATTCCAACATAATTGGGAAGTGATTATAACATTGGGAAGAATCAACCCATGTCTTGTACCTCTCCACCTTTTCCAACAATACATAATGTACCAGAAACATGTCCAATTGCTTGGAAATCCCTTCCACACCCGATATGTTATTAGATCAAGTAAGCCTCAACTCAATAGGTTCAATTTCAACCCAACCTGCCCTCTCAAACTGTTCAAGAAAGAAATCTATCAACCTGTCTTGTTTTCCAGAGGTACCCCAGATCTCACCTCTATTCCGGGTGTGATTCAGATCTCCCCCTGTGATCAAATTTTCAACCTTTATCCATTGTGAAGATAGAATATCGGCCCAAAAAGTTTGTTTTCCCTCATAAGGTCCATACATGTTAAGAAAGGTCAATTCCATTCCAAGACTCTTGTTAAAAACCTTTATACACAAACTTGAACACACAACAAAGGAGTTGATTAATGAAATGTTCCTACTCCAACCAATAATGAGGCCAACATAAAATCATTTTGCATCTAGAGCTAATAATTCCCATCCCACAAAGGACTTCTTCATATCCTTAATTATAATATCCCCTTTTCCCATAGTTTCCTGAATAAAAATAAGCTCAAGCTTATTTACTTTTCCCTACCGTTTGAGGGACAATTTTTTGGCTTGGCCCCCATAGCCACGAATGTTAATGGAAAGGATCAACATGGTTTAACCCCACCATGGGTTATCCTTTCTCTAAGAAGCAGAGTAATAAGTCTTTGTCTTCCCAGATTAAATTTTTGAACCATTGTCTCTTGTGCATGCTTCATATAAGATTTTCTACTAGCCTTTCGACCCCTAGACTTCTTTAGAATATCCAATCCCAACCCCCCATAAGCCAACGAGTCATGAGAGGAGGTACGAGGTATCAGGTGGTAATGGCCACCTCCTCATTTTCAATGAGAATGTAGCCCGAGAATGAGCCTCTCAACAGAGTTATCCCCCCTATCAAACAAAGGGTTTGAGTCATGGGATAGGTTAATAGAAAAACCTTCCCCTCCAACTAGTCCAACTTCCAACTCAACATACTCTAAAAAGGTGTCCCTTACCCCCTTTACTTCATCCTGACAACAAACAATAGAACCCTCCCCCGATGCCAAACTATCAACAGAATTATTATCAGACAGTGAGGAAGGAATTAAAGTAGACTTACCCAGAGGGTGTGCACCCAAACTCTACATCATATCCAACTTTTGCGGTTGAGAAGGAGAGAAGTAAAAAAACCTCGAACCCACTAGGGCTTCCTCCTTTATGCCTTCCATTTGGTGAGAGCTAGAAATTAAGGGAATATAAATGTCTCCAAACATCAAACCCATATTTGTCGAATCACCTCCTCACCATTTGGTTTTCACACACCTCCCACAGGTTCACCCTCAGCGTGGCCCATCGAGTCATAAAAAAACTGAGGAATTGCTTCTAGAAGAACACCCTGATCCCCTCCCCCCCACCCCCGCCCTACTAGAATTGTCCTCTTTTTTTACCGAATAATGTCGCATGAAAGACTTGCCACAATCACGAAGAACATGACCATACTTGTGGCATCTCACACAATGAAAAGGGAAATTCACGTAATCCAGGTTCTGGGTGTACGATTTATCACCAACTCCATTAATTCAAACAATCCCTAACTAACATCAATTTCTACTAGAATGCGGGCAAGAGACTGACCAATATAGGATTTTTAACTATCATCCAACAAAATGAACTTACCCAAGGTGTCACCGATATCTCACAAAGAATGCTCAGACCACATCTCCAATGGAAAACTCAGTAATATTACCCAAATCAAAGTACTAGTAGAGATTTCCTCCTTTGCATCGAAACAAGGTTGCCAGAGTTTGATGGACATGTAAGCCCTATCCAAAAACCAATTACCTTTTAGAATTTTTAGGGCATCCTCATCACACCTTAAAATAAACCCAAGCCAACCTTTTGCGAGAAAATGAAATATCAAACCATGCCCTAGAATAAGATCCCACTCTAGTTAAATCCATTCAATTTAATGCGCCATGGAAACTCTACGACCAAGGAATTTTCCCACCAAAGTCTTCCTTACTTACAATCCAATTTGCTCGCCTGTTAGGGGCCAGCTCGAGTGGTTGGGACCAATGATGTTAATGTCGCCCACCTCAGTTCAAATCCCTTGATTAACCTTGACACGTGATTGCGGGCTTTGCGTGAAAAAAATGAGGGTTATAGTGGCATCCCAAAGGAATTGACTTTGGGTCTCACAAATGATGTTCTGCCCTATTACCGATTCCCCCAATTTGAAAACAAACAATCCAATTTTCTCCACCCAAATATCTTCGCCAACAACCAGAGAAATAACACCTCCCCGACATTTAATCACATTTTGTTTCTTCTTTCCTTATTGATCCACTACAAGAAAACCCCCAACTCCATGCAGATCTTGCAACTGCAAATTCGCACCGATGAACACTAACCCTGGATCATTTTGGTTTGGCACAACACCACATCCAACCTGCTCCTCCCAAAGATTGGATAGATATGACGAAAACCGCACCCCGAGTCCATTGACACCCTTGTCACTCCTTCCCATGGTCGCATTGACTGCACTCACTTGAACACCATCACCCTTTTATGGTGTGGCCAAAGACTGAGACTGTCTTCAAAGTAATCAACCAATTGTAACTTAGAATCCATCATGAAAACTTTAATCCAACAAAATAGATACTTCATATATATAATCTAGATCAAGTGTACAAGGCGGTGAAAAGAGTCTACACCATCAGTGGTGTAAGAGGGCGTGCAAAAACTTCTATAGCAAATCCGTGCTCAAGAAAATTTCCAATGTACATGTAGTAGTCTACTGTTGATTGACCCATATTGACCTACTCAAAGAATAATACATGCCATTTTCCTCTGTTATCATAAAATAATGACTCGTTACTCATATTGGTAAGCAGAGAAGAGTTGCTACGTGCACTAAGAGCTATGGTTTAGGGTTGATGTCAGGGACTTAGAACTGCAGGAGATGTCGCTCAAATGAATACGGTTGTTGGATAGGACCTTTGGCCCGTCGTTGGATCCCATTTCCCAAGAGCAACTCCATTTGCCCAAAATTTGAAGCACTGAAACCCTCGATCTCTTGCTCTAAACATTGGATGAAGGCGTGAGCAGATTCCAAACCCAAAAGTAGCTCGACCCTACGCTCCAAACCAATTATTGTAAGCCCCAAAATTAAACTCCGACGATCCACTGCGACCAAAATCTAACTACATGCCTTCAATCCCTGGATCAATCTTTAATACCTTCAGATCCATTCACAAAATGACCTTTTGCGTGAAATGAGTCTGTTCTGTGTTCTTTTATGTTCCCTCGCTGAATATTCAAATTTCAAAGTGCAAAACATGTGATTGGATCTACAGAAACCCAAGTCTATTTCCCATCTCAAAGAGCAGGTCACTGGGGATACTATTGCAATTATCGTTCAAAACCCTAGAAGCGCCTTTAGACTTTCGATAATTATTAATTAAGATAATAAAATTACCTATTTGATATCAATATCACACTAAGTAGAATTCACAAAATAGGGCCATGTATGATCGTACAAGGTAGGATAAAGAACTAATCTCTACACAACATATCACAGTGCGCCCAAGAGGAGATACAACATACAACGCCCAGAGATACAACAGATCAGCACCTGAGATACAACGATCGAGATACAAAATACAGTGCCCGAACAGGAACATGAACAATGTCGGGAGTGGAGTTGTGAATGCGCGTGGTGGGTTGTCCTGGTCGGGAGTGGTACTGTGAGTGCGCCCACAGAGGTGAGGTGGGATCCCGAATTTTCAGTCCTTTGTCTCTAATAGATAGGCAAGTATTGTTCTAGTCCTTATTCTATGTTTTTTTTTTTCTTGTGCCCTGTGGCAATGACAATACACTC